>JAOTRH010461171.1:0-28523 GCA_034768845.1 Heliamphora exappendiculata
ATATATATATATATATATATTTCAAACTTATTTTGGCATATGTTGTTTTAACCAAAAGTCTGTAGCTGCCTGCAAAATACATACATAAATATGTATGGGTACATCTGCATGAGAGGGAAAGGGAGAGGAAGAGAAGGGTTGGTTCTTGAGGTAGCTGATGGCGATGGTGATAACAATTTGGGAGATTGCACTTACTTTTCTAACTTCTGATGAAGCAGAGTAAGGGTTTTAAGTCTCGGTGTTCGGGATGAGGATGGAACAGAGTTGTTTATAGCTTGGCCTTTTTGTCTTTTAATTTTTTCAGATCATATCCATTATAACTTCCCCATGTAACAATGCATTCTAGCCCATTAACAAACGTGACATGATATTAACTGCTTAATGTTAAGAAGGATTGGTGAAGAAGCAGGGGCTAGCCCTACTTGCCAAGAAACTGGAATGTTCCATCAATTACGATGTGGGCATTAGAAAGGAGGTGAGAAAGGGTTTGCGAGGGAAAGATGTTGGGGTTATTGCATTTGATAAGTCCTAATGAATATTAAAATTACATTTGGAGCATAAGGGGTTTAAATGACCTAAATAAGAGGTGCATTATTAAAGGGGTGGTGAGGATGTGGAAAGGAGATCTGATTTGCTTACAGGAGACTAGGATTGCAAAAATGACGGCTGCAATGGTGAAATCGCCTTAGGGTGACAGGAGGATTGAGTGGGCTTGTCTGGTAGCTCAAGGTGCGACAGGGTGTGTTACTTATGTGGGACTCCAAAGTCCTAGAGAAGGAGGTCCTTTTCAGATCTTCTTTAGTTTCTTGTTTGTTATGGAATGTTGTGGATGGTTTCACATGGTCTTTTTCTGGCGTTTAGAGGCCTTTGGGGCCTGTCTGCTTGGTGAGTTTTTGGGAGGAGCTCTCTACGGTTTTGTCTTCATTGAGGGTCCCGTGGTGTATTGGAGGGGATTTTTCAATGTGGTCCAGTTTTTGCATGTAAGATTGGGTTGCATGAAAAAGTTTGTTGTTTGGTTATAAGCAATGCTATTAGAGGCTTTTCCGAGTTCATAATGCTGGGGGCCTTCGTGGATTTGTTGTTGGAGGGTGGTAGATTCACTTAGCGTAACAACTTCTCTATGTCCAGGCTAGATAGGTTTTTGATTAGCCTGGATTGGGAGGAGCAATTTACTGATGTCTGTCAATCCTGTCTTCAAAGGTCTGTCTTTGATCATATCACTATTTTGCTTGATTGCGGGGGCCTATCTTGAGTTCCTACTCCATTTTTGTTTGAGAACTAGTGGCTTAGGGAGGAGGGTTTTCTGGATATGGTGAAGTTGTTGTGGGAGGGCTTCGCGGTGATTGGTCACTCGAACTTCCATTTATCTAAGAAGCTGAAACTACTGAAGGAGAAGCTGAGAAAGTGGAACAAGAATGTGTTGCAAAGGGCACAGGTGAAGATCTCTAGGTCGTTGGAGGAGATGAGTGAGTTACATACTAAGGAGGGAAGATCGGGTTTGTCTTTTAATGACAAGGTGAGTAGGGTTGTGAAGAAAGAAGAGCTAGGGATGCTTAAATTAGTTGGAGGTAACGGGATTGTACTTTTTGGCTCAAAGATGGGGATAATACTGTTTTTCCATTGGATGAGAAATGCTCACAGTAGGTCAAATTATATTGGCAAGATTATTATTGACGGGGTAGTGCAGTCAAAGGAAAAGGTGATCTCTGCTAGGATAGTTAGCTTCTACCAAGACCTCTATACTGAGCAGGAGGCTCATCGACCTGCTCTTGATAATTTTGACTTTGCATCCATTAGCCTCGATGATCTTGTTTGGCTTGAGAGGGAGTCCTGTGAGGAGGAGGTGTTTGAGGCTTTTAAGGGACTTAATGGGGATAAGGCCTTGGGTGCGAATAGTTATTCCATTGGCTTTTCTTTTCTCTTTTTCAGAAGTGTTGAAGTATTATTAGAGGGGATGTGTTGGCTGTTATTTAGTGCTTTTATGATTTTAGGGAGTTTGAGAAAACCCTCAATGCCTCCGTCATTGCTTTGATCCCCAATAAAGGGGTGTGGTAGAGCTTAAGAATCTTAGACCTATTAGCTTCTTGTGTAGTGTTTATAAAATCATCGCTAAGCTGTTGGTGCGAAGGCTTAGAGAGATGATTGGCAAGGTTAACTCGAAGTCCCAATTTTTAAAAGATTTTAGATGTGGTTTTGATTGCTAATGAATGCATTGATTCTAGAATTCACATCAGCGAGCCTGAGATTATTTGAAAGTTTGACCAAGAGAAGGCCTATGATCATGTAAATTTGGATTTTCTTCTAGACATTCTCAGGCAGATGGGCTTTGGGATAGGTGGAAGAAATGGATCCGATTTTGCATTTCCGTGGTGAATTTCTCTATTTTTGAAAATGCATTTCTAAAGGCTTCTTTGCTAGCTCAAAAGGCATGAGACATGGTGATCCTTTATCTTCCTTTTCTGTTTTTATTTGTAAAGGAAGCATTGAGCAGGATAGTCCATAGAGCGGATGGTGATGGGCATATCAGTGGGTTCCGGGCTGGAGACTGGGAGAGGCCGAGGGATGTGTTGTCCCATTTGTTATTTTCTAATGACATTATAATCTATTGTGATGCGAGGGCAGATGAGGTGAGGTTTCTTAGATGCATCCTCTTTTTTTTTGCAACAACTTTAGACCTTTGCACAACTTAGCCAAAAACAAGATCATTCCTGTGGAAACCGTTGCTAATGTAGAGGCTTTGGCTTTGAATCTTAGGTGTAGTGTCGGATCTCTACCTTTGGATTATTTGGGTCTACCCCTGGGATCTTCTTTCAAAGCTAAGATGGTTTCGGATTCGGGTGGAGGAGAGGTTTTAGAAGAGGTTAGCGCCTTGGAAGTGCCAATGGACAAACCGACCCTTGTCAAAATTACTTTATCAAGCTTGCCAACCTATGTTTTTTTTCTCTCTTTTCACTATCCCTCAATTGGTGGTTTTGCGTCAAGAGAGGTTAATGAGGAATTTTCTTTGGAGAGGTTCAGGCGAGGAGTTCATGTGTCATCTTGTTAAATGGAAGGTGGTTTGTTACCTAAGGGTGGCTTAGGTTTAAAAGATTTTTCCCTTGTTCAATAAGGCCTTAATGTGGAAACTAGCTATAAAACTGATGCAGAAAGTGTAACGAATGGCTATGATTGTTTAGAAGTGGTTATGGAGGTTCGCTTTGGAAAGAAATAGCTTATGGAGGAGAGTGGTGGCAGATGAGCGTGCTCTAGAAGTTATCAAGGAGGGTCTCATTAGAGGAGCTTATGGGAGAGATGGTTGTGGAACGACATTATGAGAGTCTGGGAAGATTTCCTCCCTCATATTGTCTTTGAAGTGGGTAACAAAAATAAAGTGAGATTTTGCTTGGATACGTGGTGTGGACACTGACCTTTTAGAGAAATCTATCCAATTTTGTTTAGCATTGCCGTGGATAAGATAGCTAGCTCTTTTAAAGGACTATTTGTCATGACCCAAACTCCGGAAACCCGTCAACTCAACCCAATTTCTTCAAACAACCATAATAAAAACCTTATTATAAAGATACATATGTGTCAAATGCCAAACAAAATTTTCAATTCTCAACAGTTCATTTACAATACTTATATCATCACAATCATCCACTTTACTATCTGTACAATCTTAACACTTGTACCAAGAAATTGTAGATCTTTCCTCTAGCCTTTTTCCATATGCATCTTCGCCCTGCTATCGCCCCGGATCCTCGAAACCTGAAATAGTTTTATATACATACATGAGCCGGAACTCGTAAGATAAATACTAACTCTAATGCTAAGCATGATTTGTGAGGTATAATGGGTGCAACCGAAATAAAATGGAAGTTCCATCAATTCGTTATTTATTCCCACGCACACACCCACGCACGCCAATTCATTAATTCCATAAGCCTTTTTCAAAATATTCATTTCTTTCACATTTTATACATATTATCATCTCATTACTCGGTTTTTCACAAAAATCGTATCACATTTATGAACCGGCGTCAGGCGCAGATTATAGAAATCCTATCCTATTAATTCCCAATGGGCTACTCGAAACTATTAGGTAATAGATAGCTCTGTAACTCACCACGACGTAATTACAATTGATGAACCGGTATTGGGTGCAGCTTATAGAAACCCCTCCCTATTAATTCCCAATAGGCTATGCGAAACCATTGGGTAATAGATAGCTCTATAACTCACCACGACGCAATTACAATTAATGAACCGGTATCGGGTGCAGTTTATGGAAACCCTTCCCTATTAATTCCCAATAGGCTACGCGAAGACATTGGGTAATAGATAGCTCTATAACTCACCACGATACAACACCACATTTCGGGGGCTAACCCATGGGCATGTGGTCCTCATTTTGTGCAAGTTTCTGGTCTTTCACCGCGGAACCGCTAGCCCAACTTAATTCACATTCATCCATACGGTTCATTATTCGTTCATCATGTTCAATTTCACAAATCTGGGAGTCTAACCCACAACTGATTCCTCTCTCAATCATTTTAACACATTATCATTTGATACTCATGCAAGCTTCCATTTCATTTTTTTTTTCTCATCAAATTTTGTTTGAGCATTCAAGTTTCTTTTCATATCATATGCATTATAATATCAATATACAACTTCTCATATGGCATATTTCATTTACCCATCTCATAGAGTATTAACACAACCAATTCAAAAGTAATCGTATCATTTAATGAAAAAGGGATGCACCCATCATATACGTATACAATTAAGTTTGAAACCTATTTTTCCTTTTTAAAGTTTGGGATTTTAAGTTATCATCATGCCAACCCATAATCCTCATATACCCACTTGTAAGCCACAGCCCACCAAAACTTATTTTAATTGACCAAATTCAAAACGGAAGCCAGCAAGAAGTTTGAAGTCTTTCAAAGGTGTCCAAAACTTATGTTAATTTACATGATTCAAAAAAAACTAAACAACAAGTTTAAAACTTTTCAAGTTGTGCCTAACCGAGAGTTTAACCAATGTAAAAGAGTAACCCAAAAACTTGATTCAAAGTTCTCAAGAGCCAATTCTTTAAACAAAATACCAATTTTTTTTTTTTTAAAATAACCAGACCGATCGATCTGTCATCGATCTCTTGCCTGCACAAAATACCGAGAGCATCAAAAGACCGCTCGATAGACCGATCGATCGGTCGGTCGAGCTCCAGGTTCTTTTTCAAGCTAAAAATCTAATTTTCGATACATAAAAGAATTTTCATACTTTTTAACACATTTAAGACGAATAATTACTTTTTTGAAAGAAAGTAAAGTCAATTCAAAATCTCCCTCGGGGCATAAAAGTTTATATAAATCAAAAACAACCCGAAAACCCTTTTTTGTACCACATTTTCTTTAGAACCATGATTAACTATTCCTCAAAAGGCTCAATTTTCCCCAACATTTCATGTTTTATCATGTGGCTCCAAACTCTTTAATTTTCTTAGTTCACTTTATAACAAAATACCAACAAAACCCTAACTTCCCAACTTAGTTTGGTTTCCAAAAACTTAATACATTTTAATACTCAACATAGGGTCTGTACACTTCCGTTTTTGCAAAAACCCAACTCAAATCTCAACTTCATACATGCAACATACTAGGGTTCTCTCTAATGAAAATAATCAACACAAATCTTAATCAAACCATAAGGGCGAGTCTAGATCCTACCTCATAGAAGATCCACTATCAAGAATCAAGTCCCGTGTGATCTCCAACTTGCCAAAGCCCAACACACGCAATTTCAAGGGAGCTTCTAACGCATATCCACACTCTCCAATGGCTGCTCGCGCAAAGAAACGGCAAGATCTCCACCTCCGACGAACGTTGAAACCCTCAAGAACTTCCAAAAGCTAAACCCTAGATCGCTCCTAAGTTTTTAGAGAGAGAGGAGAAAAGAGAGAATGGTAAAACTAGCCCAAAAACCGAAATTTATAGCCTCTGCCCTACACAAACCGATCGATCCGTCTTGAGACCGATCCATTGGTCTTCGCGACTGCGTTGTTAGTCCAACTTTGAACAAACATATCTCCCTCATCTGAACTTTAAATAGGGTCGTTCTTGTGCTCAAACTGAAGCCCCGGAAGTCTACTTTCCAATGGTTCAAACCTCATACCAGGATTCATTTTGTACAAAACGTTATGGCCAATTTAGTGAAGGTGTGTCACTTTCCTTCACACACTTTTCACATATGTTTGTCCGAACATCCATTAGAGCCTCATATTCATCCTCTAACTTATCTTTCATGCGTTACCAAGCTCAAAACACTCACCAAGATCGAGTTTTAATTCTTACTCCATCAACGCTTAATCATTTCTGAAAAAAATGGGTTGGGGTCTCACAACTCTTTCTCCCTTAAAGGAATTTCGTCCTCGAAATTCAACACTGAATCTCAAGCCAAACACCACCACAAAGTCTCCACTGATACTACTGTCATCCTTAAAACATCTTATCAAGATCCAACTCCTGTTGCCAAAACTTCGATACGCAACTTTCACCAAACTCACGAAATCACACTTTTCACACCCAAACCTAACTCTTATTCTGACGATCAACTGATAACCACCCACTTGATATCACATCGCTATGGTGTTGATGCTGACAACGTCATCACTGAAGCTGATAAGATGCCTATCCACGAGCAATAGCATAAACACTCACTCTTAGAGAAAAACTCACTTCACCTGGAATACACAAGAATGTACGTCGTCTAAACCTTCGTCTTCTATTTAATCCTTGGTCATGAACCACAATTCTTACTCTGGAGAAATGCTAGGTGCCACCTCATCATCCAAAACAAGACTCCACATGATCAACTTGCTACAAAATCAACCCAGCATCACAGCGACAGTATCAACACGATATCCACTAACCCACTCAAACCCAATCATACTTCTCGTGTAACAGCTCACCACCACACAACTCCACATCTCACCCTTAGATCACTGATTCTAGATCTACAAATCAATTTCAAATCAAACATGATCACTGTATCCGATGTCAACCCCAAACTTTGATACCAACACATACATTGATTCCCTAAATCCACAATACCAAACTTCTCAAGCCCAAGGCTTATTCGTCACGTAACCAATTGAGACTTGTCTTTTACACTTAACATATTTATATAGAACTCGTCATGGCCCTCTCATTCCAAACCAAACCATCATGTCAGTATCGATAGGTCATACCAACCCAAGCTGCTAAAACATTGAATCCTTCTTGACTCATATCTTATCACACTCTCAGGGCCACAATCCGAACATACGGTTACACGCAAAACACAACACTTACCACAGTCGACGGCCATTCCCCGACTCTAAGAACTCTGAATAGTTCAAACCCCAACTCACAAAAGTCTATCAGAAACCCACCATGGAGACACCTTAGCCGCAAGGTTCCAACTAAATTCTCACTCCACCAAGAGCTAGAGGTAACATCATATCTCACACCACTCAAAACATACTGCACACAACGGTTATCAATTCTCAATCGTTCCCTACAGAAAGACTCTATACCTCAATCCTGACCCTCTTGTTAGCAAGGACGAACATTCCTGATTTACCAACCCCATCTCACGGGGAACACAACTCCACACAGTTACACTTACATGGTAGAGTAAACAAACTCCATCCTAAAAACCCATGAGAAACTCAGTTCTCCGATCACCTGACTCCGGTAGGGTCCATCAACACTTGGCCCCCAAAGAACCCTATAAATCTCACCTTGAGGCTGTGTCGACCATAGTCACACTACTATTGTCGACCCCGATCACAATACTCAGATCACCTTCTACACTAGGCTTCTAACTCTCAGACCTCATTCGAATACACGCGAACTTCATCAATTCTCATACTCTGTACAATGCATCCCGTTGCGCTAGGACCTCACTTCACAAGGTTGCGCTTCATTATCCTAACTCTCCTTAGGCAAATCATAATCACGTCACAGCCTCGAGCCCAATATCCAAGTAACTCACATAGAAGGCACACTGTACCACACAAAGAAAACCCAAACCTGAGACCTTCCGTCCAAAGTTACCAATAACTCCCACAACCATGCAGACGCCTCCCACACTTTCGCTCCTCGGGTACACACCTGTCGCCGACACCTTAACACATGGTTTCTCGCTTATCGCGCTAGGTCGTCCGAGCCACAGTACATTGCTGAATCTTATTACTTCACACTTCATCCTCCTGGGCGAATAACATTCCTACCTTTAAACCCAAGGTTGAACATAATTAACCTCCGAACATATCACATTCAAGAAACACCGTCTTAGCATCAAGCTAACCACATTATCGAACCCTTCTATAGTTCTTTCAAACCCCATACACCCAGCACGAACCCCGAACATGATCTCCTAATTACAAGAATAACAACCAAATCACGGATCTGCATCCTCATAGGAATCCCACAAAACTAATACTCGAGAATTTCACCACATATGCAATTCAATCATTGAATTCCCTTGGGGTCTCTCTCAACGAGAATCCAAGCTATTGACATTTCGTACAAATCAAGCAACATTTCCAAACACTCGAGTTCGCAGGGTAAAGAAAACAGGTCCTTCAAGGAACCACAAGCAAACAAACCCACACTCCTACTATCCTAATGCTTTATTCCTATCAAAGAAAATAATCACACTGGTCAATCAACCACAAAACATTTCTCCAGTTAGGAAAACCACGAGTCAGTTCTAGGCTCTCGCTCCATGCCACTACCTCTTAGAGTTCAACACATAATGAGTATATTTCTCGTCACACCAGATCCTCATACTCGGATTTTCACTCAAACATTCAACTATTAGTCACTCCATATCCCGACGACGCACCTCACATATCCACAAGATCCTCACCGTTTATCCACCACTGCACAACGCCATACATACAACACTTTAGAGCATCTTTTCATAAGGTCGCGTCACACTTGCTCGATTCCCAAAAAGGTAGGTAATAACTAAACGAGTAGGCAAAAATCATACTACAGTCTCGTGCTCGCAGCTCCAGTACACCCATCAGAAAACACAAAACATTCAACCGAGAACACTTGTCTCTTATATCACTTTACTCGTACCACCGGCGCACATCTATCTAATCATGAAGGCAACTACACGCCACACGAACCTAACGATCCTCGCTTACCAACTTTAGACCAAAGACACCACCCTATCACTCGCCCCTTTAGGTTAACACAGCACCACCACATTTAGACCTTAAGCCAGATACAGACCACAGTTATCGTCCTCTTAAAGGATATTTACCCATCAACGCGTCATCCTAAAATGACCGAGTCGGCTGCACCGACAATATCTATCACATGCCCTACAAATCTCGCATACTCACGCTCGCATTTCTGCCATACACCATGTATCCTACAAAGTCTCATAATCTTAAGAACGACAACCCCAGCCACAACCTTTCTCATTCAAACTTTCTGAGTAAACTCGAATCATCATTCACCAATACACATCTCTCCGTACTTACGTGTATATCACTCGAGAATCTATCTATCAACATCTCCAACCCACATACTCATCATCATACAACTTTCAACTTCTATCACAGGATGTAACTTAGCAACACACCTCAAAAGAAACTCGCCGGTCATCCCACAGACTTTCAAAACTCTCTGGCACTACTATGGCTACCAACAACTCGCCGGTCATCCCACAGACTTTCAAAACTCTCTGGCACTACTATGGCTACCAACAACACCCCATAAGGCAAGGGACACCTCAAACACTGTTTAAACTTAGACTTTCTAACACATCTTAGGCTGGAAATTATTACACTCCCGTCCACTATGCTCCGATCCACACCTAATCTCGGGGCACACGGCTCATGACGTACATACTCCACAACGCGCCCAAAACCACTCCTCCTATCTAACCACAACAAATGACCTCCAAGAGGTTTCACACAGCCCACCGCACTCATTCATCAGACTACTGGTAGCACAACACACAACGGACAACTACTACATTCACCCCAGCTCATATGGGCACAAGACACACCAAACAATCAATGCTCGTCTCACGGGCTTACACCCACCCCGATTATTAACCACCAAGTCATATTCTCAAAACCCACATCACCATCTGGACTTAACTCGTCCTAGCCGCACATGCATAACTCTTATAACAAGGAGACCACAACACCCAACTAGGTTAAACTCAACTTAACCTCCTAAAGCCAACACATTTTCACATACCAAGGAAAAGCCTCAAAGTAACGTGACAATCCGAGTAACTAATTCAATTTTTTCATAGAAAGAACGTCGGTTAAACGCTTTTCTATTTTGAACCCCAAAGTAGTTGATCGGATGCCAATTGACACGCCACATCATCCCAAAACTCAACCTCTATGCTCATATAAATACATAATATGCGCAAGACAATTCAACCGCAAACCCATGCAATCACACAATTCATGCCGTGTAATAGTGCCTAATCTCATCAAATAACTCTCTTCGATGGGTCATCCTAACTTTCCATGGCTCCTAGATATTCGAACTTAGAGCTCTAATACCATTTTTCATGACCCGAACCTCGAGAACCCGTAAACTTAACCTAATTTCTTCAAACAACCATAATAAAAACCTTATTCTAAAGATATACATGTGTCATATGCCAAACAAAATTTTCAATTCTCACCAGTTCATTTATAATACTTATATCATCACAATCATCCACTTTACTATCTGTACAATCTTAACACATGTACCAAGAAATTTTAGATCTTTCCTCTAGCCTTTTTTCATATGCATCTTTGCCCTGCTCTCGCCCTGGATCCTCAAAATCTGAAATGGTTGTATATACATACAAGAGTCGAAGCTCGTAGGATAAAAACTAATTCTAATGCTAAGCATTAATTTGTGAGGTGTAATTGGTGCAATCGAAATAAAAATGCAAGTTCCATCAATTCGTTATTTATTCCCACGCACACACCCACGCACGCCAATTCATTAATTCCATAAGCTTTTTTCAAAATATTCATTTCTTTCACATTTTATCCATATTATCATCTCATTACTCGGTTTTTCACAAAAAATCGTATCACATTTATGAACCAGCGTCGGGTGCAAATTATAGAAATCCCTCCCTATTAATTCCCAATAGGCTACTCGAAGCCATTAGGTAATAAATAACTTTATAACTCACCACGACACAATCACAATTAATGAACCGGTATCGGGTGCAGCTTATAGAAATCCCTCCATATTAATTCTCAACAGGCTACGCGAAGACATTGGGTAATAGATAGCTCTATAACTCACCACGATACAACACCACATTTTGAGGGCTAACCCGTGGGCATTGACCCCATCTTGTGCAAGTTTCTAGTCATTCACCGTGGAGCCGCTAGTCCAACTTAATTCATATTCATCCATACGGTTCATTATTCGTTCAACATGTTCAATTTCACAAATCCGGCAGTCCAACCCACAACTGGTTCCTCTCCCAATCATTTTAACACATTATCATTTAATACCCATATCAAGCTTCCGTTTCATTTTTTTGTTCTCATCAAATTTCGTTTGAGCATTCAAGTTCCTTTTCATATCATGTGCATCATGATATTAATATACAACTTCTCATATGTCATATTTCATTTACCCATCTCATAGAGTACTAACACAATCAATTCAAAAGTAATCGTATCATTTAATGAAAAAGGGATGCACCCATCATATACGTATATAATTAAGTTTGAAACCCATTTTTTCTTTTTAAAGTTTGGGATTTTAAGTTATCGTCATGTCAACCCATAATCCTCATAAACCCACTTGTAAGCCACAACCCACCAAAACTTATTTTAATTGACCAAAGTCAAAACGGAAGCCAACAAGAAGTTTGAAGTCTTTCAAAGGTGCCCAAAACTTATGTTAATTTACATGATTCAAAAGAAACTAAACAACAAGTTTAAAAATTTTCAAGTTGTGCCTAACCGAGGGTTTAACCAACGTAAAAGAGTAACTCAAAAACTTGATTCAAAGTTCTTAAGAGCCAATCCTTTAAACAAAATATCAAAATGTTTTTGAAAATAGCCAGACTAATCGATTGGTCTCTTGCCTGTACAAAATACCGAGAGCATCAAAAGACTGCTCAATAGACCGATCGATTTGTCTGTCGATCGGTCGAGCTCCAGGTTCTTTTTCAAACTAAAAATTTGATTTTCGATACATAAAAGAATTTTCATATTTTTTAACACATTTAAGACCAAGAATTACCTTTTTGAAAGAAAATAAAGTCAATTCAAAATCTCCCTCTGAGCATAAAAGTTTATGTAAATCAAAAACAACCCGAAAACCCCTTTTTGTACCACATTTTCTTAAGAACCATGATGAACTATTCCTCAAAAGGCTCAATTTTCCCCAGCATTTCATGTTTTATCATGTGGCTCCAAACTCTTTAATTTTCTTAGTTCACTTTATAACAAAATACCAACAAAACCCTAACTTCCCAACTTAGTTTGGTTTCCAAAAACTTAATACATTTTAATACTCAACATAGGGTCTGTACACTACCGTTTTTGCAAAAACCCAACTCAAATCCCAACTTCATACATGCAACATACTAGGGTTCTCTCTAATGAAAATAAGCAACACAAATCTTAATCAAACCATAAGAGAAAGTCTAGATCCTACCTCATAGAAGATCCACCATCAAGAATCAAGTCCCGTGTGAGCTCTAACTTGCCAAAGCCCAACACACACAACTTCAAGAGAGCTTCTAACGCATATCCACACTCTCCAACGGCTGCTCGCACAAGAAAACGACAAGATCTCCACCCCCGACGAACGTTAAAACCGTCAAGAACCTCCAAAAGCTAAACCCTAGATCGCTCCTAAGCTTTTAGAGAGAGAGAAGAAAAGAGAGAATGGTAAAACTAGCCAAAAAACCGAAATTTATAGCCTCTGCTCGACACAGACCGATCGATCCGTCTCGAGACCGATTGATCGGTCTTCGCGACTGCATTATTAGTCCAACTTTGAACAAACATATTTCCCTCATCCGAACTCTAAATAGGGTCATTCTTGTTCTCAAACTGAAGCCCAGAAGTCTACTTTCCAATGGTTCAAACGTCATACCAGGATTCATTTTGTACAAAACGTTATGGCCAATTTAGTGAAGGTATATCACTTTCCTTCACACATTTTTCACATATTTTTGTCCGAATATCCATTAGAGCCTCATATTCTTCCTCTAACATATATTTCATGCGTTACCAAGCTCAAAACACTCACCAAGATCGAGTTTTAATTCTTACTCCATCAACGCTTAATCATTTCTAAAATAAAACAGGTCGGGGTCTCACACTATTGGTCTCGGGTGCATAGTGAAGGGGTTTGGACCCTCTTGTTCATGAGGGAGTTGCTTGATTAAGAAATTGATTTAGGGGTGGAGTTGTTTGGGTCCATTGTTGGCTTTCTTGTTCAGCCAGATGTTGAGGATTCTCTAGTTTAGGATTCTCTGGTTTGGTGTGATTTCTCTACTGGCTCGTTCTCGATGGCGTCTCTATAGGGAATTTGTGCATATGGGGGATTGCTGAAAGGTGTGTGGTGTGCTAGGGCTCCTGCTAAAGTAGCTTTTTTTTTTGCAGGAACGGCCACTACCATCCTTACCATTAATAGTATGAGGAGAAGGGGTATCTTTCGGCAGATTGGTGTTTGCATGTGTAAAGGGACTGCAAAATCAGTGAACCAATTGTTTTTACATTGTTTGGTGGCCTGGAATTTTTGGGGTTTTGCTTTGTATTTTTTGTAGTGTCTTGGGTGATGCCAAGGTCGGCGAGGGAGCTATTTTTTTTTGGCAAAGCGGCTTCCCAAGGAGGAGAAAGACAGAGGCTTGGATTTTTGTACCTACCTGCATTATGTGGAGCATTTGGAGAGAGAAATTTTAGATCTTTTGAGGGAGTTGAATGCTTCTAAATTGTTTAAAAGGAGAGTTTCTTTGGACACTTTGTTTTAGATTCATGGGGATTCTCCTTGCTCTTTTGCCTCTTTGTTAAGACTTTTTGGGAGATTTTCATGTCCCTGTGTATAGAGACCGACGTATAGGTGATTTTTGGTTTTTGCCTTTGTATACTTCATGGTACTTGGTTGCGCTTTATGGCGCATTCAATGATAGTATTTTTACTTATGAAAAAATAGAAATAAAATAAAATAATGAAAACGGAATCCACAATTTTTATCATGATTCTTTAGATTCAGGATCTAGGTATAAGTCTTCAAAATAAACGTTGTTGTTCTCATGCTACATTTGCGGATGCAAATTGTAACCAAGGCAGCTGGTCATATTCATGTTTTACAGTGTAGCTCTGATCATACTATATTAATTTGTTGATGTTTATTGGGGTTAATATGACGTGATGTTATAGACCGCTTACCCGTATCTGATTTTTTTAAATCTCTACAGGATCAGGTAGATTCTAAAGAAAAAGATATATCCAGAAAAGTACAAAGTGTGTAAGATTTTTATTGGGTGTGTCGCAGGATGTTTCGATCTATGTATGCGTGTATGTATGTTTCTATCTATCTATATGTTTATATTCACTTTTGATGAGATGTTGTAGTGGAGTTTCTAAACTTGGAGACAACTGTTATGCAGGAATTTTCGTCATGATCACCTGCAGACTCTCCTTCGGGGACCTTTAACTGTATGCCTGGATTCTAAATAATGGAAGTGCTTAACGATACATGAGAGGACCTTCTCCAAGTGTTTTGGGAACTGTTGTGGGAGCAATAATATTGTTGTGTTATAGCCTTGACCCTGTAATCATTATAAAAGTTAGTCCCCCCCACCCCAGCCCCCCTTCTTTTGTTTTGAGTTCTGATTAGCTTTTTATTCTGTCTGCTGTTGAGCAACCATTCATTGTAGATTACTGTCATTGTTCCAGTGATGAACATTCATTTTTGAATGGTCTCTTAATGTAATTGTAACTTTTATCTCAATTAAATGCAGTAAGTTCTGCCAGGGAAGAGATGCACTTTTCAGTAGAGTAGATATGCATTGTAAGGGGATTTTATGCCCAGTTATTTTCTATGTATTAGAAATTTGCCTGTACCATCCATTGGTTGGTCAGTACTGTGCACTTCAATTGGGTTTGAGGAATTGGGGTTGCAGGCACGGGATGCTCTGTCTCCAAATATTTTTACCCCTGTTCCAATGCATTGGCAACTATATGATCTATTCGCGTATCTTGAGATTCCAAGCATATCGTTGTTAGAGGGACGGGATATTTGGTGTTGACAGAGAGAGAAAGATATTTGGGATAGATGAACCTTGGCCGTGTTTGATATGTACTTGGATAGTAATTATTATTGGCTATTTTTGCATGGCACCAGAACTAACCTTTTGATAAAATGATTTAGCTTTAAAGAGCTTTCCATACCTTACTTTTTGAGGTTATAGCTAAGCTGTATTAGTTTTTGAGGCCATCAGTATCCTTTATTGTAGTGCAAAAGTATTCTATTAACTCGCTCATTGTCAATTCCAATGTGGATAACTTTAAAATACAGGTGCTTCCTAAATAGGTTGAAGGTATCAGTGGCCCTGTTGGATTATATGAAGGTCTTTCTCCATGAATATAATTCTCGTTACAAGCATATGACTTTTCACGCCTATTTTCTGCCGGCCTTGTTATTGTTCAGGCCATACCCTACGCTGTTTTGAGCCCATTTGTGGTATGAAATAAAAGATCCAGTACTGTGGAATTCAATAATAACTAGGAGGAGAATGCTTTATCAGCCCTGAAGTTCTTTGGTTTGTAGCATAAACTTCCTTTATTGTCTCCTAGTTCCTGCTATTTATACTTTAATGTTTTTCTGCAGCTTGTTGAATTTTGTGCTATCAGGGTTATCTCCTCCAGTTCACAAGAAATGTTAGCTGTGGATGAAGCTTTCCTTTTTGGGAACTTAAGTTTTCCTTTCTCTGGTTCTTGTCTCAGTTTCATTTGGAATTTGTTTCCATGAAATGTTAAAAGGCGCATTTGGGTGGGGGGTGGGGGACATTGCAGTAATCATCTAGTGTCCTGGAAAAGTGCTCAAGTCAGAAGCAGCACTGTCAACTGAGACTCGTGATTCCTGACGCTTGCCGTGGTCAAATTCCTCAGTGACATGGAAAGAGAAAAGCCCGTCAGATTTACCTCTAAGCAGCTCGGGATTGCAACTGATAAAACAAGACCCTAGGATTCAAAAAGCTTCATCAGATTATCGAATAACTATGACCAGAGGAAGATAGAACTCTCGGATATGTTGCTTCCAAGCTCTGGATGCCCTCACCAATCACTCACAAGAGTGGTGTTTATAGCTTCGGGATGCTTTTGTTCGAAATTATATAAAGGAGCCTCAATATCAGTCATTAATAAAATTGGCCATGGTAGCTACAGATGCTTCTTTTGTAGATGACAGCAAAAATAATTTGCATATGCTTCTTCAATGTCCTTTGGCCTGTCCACACATCTGACCAAAATTTTATATTCTTTCCACCACACTTTTTCAAGAAATAAATTCCTTCTCATCATGCTTCCAACTATGTTGTTTGTCATTCCCCACTGGCACAAAATCCTTCCATGTATTAGAGGCTTTCTTTGAGTTACCTATCATTGAGAACTATTTCATATCTCCACCATATTGGTGACAGTGAACCCTTCTCCCTAGTTTTGTTTGTTTTGTTTTTTTTTTCCCTCTTCCATACCTCCATCACCATTTTGAAAGAAGAGCATGATTCTTTAAGCTAAAAGAAGATAATCCTCAGGCCCCACTTTGTTTGCTAGTGCATATCTTGTCCCATTCAACAGAGTTTTTCTTTCCCCTTCGTGCCCTCCCCTCAAAATTTCCTTTATAGCTTCTCCAACTGTGATCTCATGGCGCTAGGCATTTTGAAGAGAGAGAAATGTAAATTTGCAGTATGGAGAGAGTTTCTTTACCAAGTGTATTCTTCCAGCCGCAGATAGATATTTCCTTTTCCATATTTTCAATCTTCTCTTGAAAGCTTTCAATTGTAGGGTCCCAGATTCTCACACAACTAAGACTGGCCTCCAAAGGAAGTCCCAAGTAACTGAAAGGAAGAGAACCCACCCTGCATTTCAGCGCAGAGGCCATTTCTAACTTCATTCATGGAGATTCTAAATGAACACACATTTGCTTAGTACACCTATCAATACAAGTTTTTATACATTGTGTATAAGTATTTAATGCACGCGGTATTAAGACAAGAAGTGTATGCATTTAGAATCTTCCCAAGTTCATCATGTGTAGCAATTTCACAAATCATACTCTTATGGAAATTTACCTTGCTCGAGTGTAATTCAAAGCTTCTAAGCAATCTCTTTCTATTCATCAATTCCTCCAATGTCATTGTTGCAAAAAAAAAAAACTGTATAGTCCTAGACGTGTATCCTGAAGGAAAAAAAAAGTTGTCAATGGTATGTTCAAGTGTTTTGAAGTAATATCAAAAAAATAAAAAAATGGTGATAGTGGATCTCATTGTCTAATTCCTCTTTTCATGAAAAATCATTCGTTTCTGACCCCTTGAACAACAATGATAATGAAACTGTCGATATGAAACTCTCTAATCTAATAGATCTATTTTCTCTCTGAAACCCAATCCTCTTAGCATGATGATGATGATGATGATGATGATATTCCCAGTTATTATTGCTCGAAAATTGCAGAAAGTGATCAAAACAGTAATAAAGGAGTGGAATAGAAAGAGATTTGGTGTCGTTAGTGAAAGAACTAAAAAGACAATGGAAAAACTGAAAATTAAGTGTTGTGAAGGTGAAAAATGTGCCTTTTGTATGGACACTATAACTTTTGATAGAATAACTATAATACATCCAAGACATTTGATAAAATTAACTTTTTTATCATTTTCTTTTACGAGAAAAAAAGCGTAAAAGACACTATAACTTTTAACTTTTGATAAAATTAACTTTTTTATCATTTTCTTTTACAAGAAAAAAATCGTATATACATCCAAAACATTTTAGATTGAAATAACTATAATACCCTTAATTAAAAAGTTAAATTTATTCTAAAAAATGTGCAATTATCCAAAATTTAATAAATTAAAACTAAAACGTTTAGACATTACATCTTTTAGCAAAAAGTCAAATCAAACCAAATTAAACTGTTTACGCTAATATTATAAAATTTTATCGATAGAGGAATAATAACCAAAGTATGCTCTGTCGTACCAAATAAATGTGTTTTTATATAGCTCATGTTGATTTGGAACTTGCCCTAGCTCTGTTGAGTGGAAGTTGGCCTTGTCGACCCTGAAAATGTAAGATTTGACAATCAATCGGCAAAAAGAGAAAAGCATAACTGCCTAATAAAAGATGAGTAACTGTCATAGTAGTTACATGATCAAGGTAGTTAGAGGCAGTTGGCACTTCCTGATCAGAAGCGAAGGTAGTTACTTTTCAAATTCATGAAGGGAATACCTCGACGCCTATATAAAGGCCTAATTGCATAAAGAGCATCATCGTTAAACCCAACAAGAACCCTTGTTTTCAGTACTTAATGTTGGTTTTAGAGTTTAAATTTTCACCTTGTAATCTTCATTACTTTAGCAATAAAATTTATTTTTTAGTTCTGTTCAAATTCCTATGTTTGAGTTTACATTTCGTCCGAATAAGTCTTGTAACATGATATCAAACCACACATAGTCACTTGATACAGTTTTCTGTCAATCACGATAAGAAATTTGTTTATTTGGTTAGCACAAACTAAGCTTTTGTTCAATCAATTAGGATTGAGTACATATATTCTTTAATGCTATTATTCTCTGTTTAGAGTCATATTACCTTTTAACAAAAAGCCAACAAGAAAAAAATTACTATAAAAAAATTATCCCAAGAAATCTCACTTTTTTAATTTTTAAAAAAACTAAACCTTTTACAAGCATGTTTTTTAGACACACTACTAGAAAGCTACTTTTTGCGGCGGGATTTCCTTTTGCGACAACCTAATGCCGATGCAAAAAGATCAATTATTTTTTGAGATGGCATAAGCTGCCAAAACAAATAAATTTAAAAATATTTATTTACCCAGAATGGAAAACACGATAAGTTTAGTCATAAAAAGAGGTATTTGTGATGGCACTTAACCCGTCGCAAATAAAAAAACAAAAAAAGAGGTATTTGCTACGGGATTTCACCCTATTGCAAACAAAAAACTAAACCACGTCGTTTTGAAAAAAATAATCAAAACTACATAATTTTGATTGGCAAGATTTTTGCCCATTCCATCTACTAACTTGCCTTAACCCTAATCTAATTGAGAATCTCAACTTCCAGTCCTCTTTCTCTTTCCCCCTTTCTCTTTCATCACAATCACCATCGCCTACTCTGCCACTACAGTGCCACCACCACCGCCTACATGACCACCACAGCACCACTTACGTCGCCTACTTCTGCCACCATAGTGCCTCTATTGCTGCCCACCCAACCACTACAGCACCACTTACGTCGCCTACTTCTGCCACCTACTTCTATCACCATAGTGCCTCTATTGCTGCCCACCCAACCACCACCGCACCACTTACGTCGTCGACTTCTGCCACCACAATGCCTCCATCACCGCGCACCCGACCACCACAGTGCCACTTACACTGCCAGCTCTGTCATCACAATGCCTTTGCCACCGCCCACCATGTAGGGACTGTAGTCCCAAGAAACAATGATGACGCGTAGGAATATAATCAAACGCAGCGTGGGACAAAGAACAAGCAGCAAAAAAAATTATGCGCCGCACCGTTCGTTCGGAAGGGAAACCGTTCAGATGGGAAACTGTTCAGATGAAATCCGTATGAGATGAACAAAAATAGCACTTAGACCTCGAAACAAAATCCCAGTACATCCACTAAGTGAAATAAGGATTATACATGCGTGATCCTTCTAGTTTGATCATGTTTCAGCACTTGAGTTTGAATATGAAGATCAACACGGCAGATCACCGGCAAACTTTTCTGTGCTTAGAACTTCTGGTGTATTCTCGAAAGCAAAAACAAGAACAGAGTGTGGGCTCTGATCCTTCTTGTTCCAAAATCTTGTCTGGCTGCCTTTTTTTCTTTTTGGTTCTCACGTCACGTGGAAACCCTAAAAAGACTGAATAATGATTTGTGTCTAACGGCCAGGGTTATAACAGCATATAAATATGTTATAACAAATAAGAAATGGGCTTCAAATGTAATTAGAAAAATTCACTTTAACCCAGAAGTAATTTTCTAAAAATATAAATTACAAATCATACTATTAAAGAACTGTAAGTGCACTTCTAATCTTATTCTCAAAATCAATTATTCAAGCTCTTGTTATTAAATGCTTATTATTCTCCCCACGTTAAGATTACAGATACTCGTCGATTAAATTAAATTACTGATAATTATATTTAATCGACCTCTTTAATAATTCTTTAATATCTTTTGCTTAACTTATTTGGTATGCCAGATTATAAAATCTACCTGTAGGGTTTGACACGACCAAAACTTATAAGTTTCCTTAAGCGTGTATCATCAATCCCTTGCTAGGATATAGATTATGTCAATAATTAATATCCACTATATATGTAATGCCGTTATCCAACTCATTGGGATTATAGACCTGTAAAAGATCGTACCATTTAATAAATCAAAATAATGACACTAAATATACATGTTTAATAATTATTTTAGGATTAAAAATATAAGCACTCATTATAACCATGAGGTGTAAATTAATTTATATAATCAGTATAAAATTAATTATCAAAAAGTAGTTCTGTTCAATACGCACAAAGTGTTGTGACACCTCGAATTTCGGAGAACATCTAGAGCGATAATTAACTAATAAGACTACTGAAATTAAATAATGATAATACGTACCCATATATATTGAAAGTAAATAATGTAGCATTAATAGTACAGACTCAAATAAATTTTTTTTTTCTGAAGTACATCAAAAACAAAGAAAAGAGATAACAGACTACTGGGAAAACTGGTACTATAGGGTCAGGGGAGTCTAGGTCTAATTATGAGACTTTTGCTCATGGGAACCAAGGCTCCACGTCCTCATCAGCATACTCATCGATAGGCTCTTCCAGCTCATCAAGACCTGGCATGAAACGCCACGACCTAACACCTAGAGAAACCAATACAAACATACAAATATTTTTCATGCAACACATTACATACCAATAATGATATTGTGAGGCTCGGTTCCTTTTTAATTTTGTAATATTTTCTCGACATATTATAAAATGCATATGGTCGTTATAAAATAGTATATTTCTATATGATGTATGCATGCTGTAGATTAAAAATGCATGATATGATTAATTTCGGACCATTTAGGCATTATGGTGCAAAAGTCAAAAATTTTCTAGGCAGGACTGACCGATCGATCAGTCTGTTGGGGTTAAGTGCGTGTGGTGCAGATCAAAACATTGATTTTTTGTCCTAAGCTTATGTTGCAAGCTTCTCCTCCTACTCTCTAAGTGATAACTTGAAACCCTAGCCCTCTCTAGATTTCTTCTTGCTCTAGATGTGATTTGTGGCACTGCCAGAGCAGAACAGTGTTGTACATGCTGAGGGCTTCGCATCCATTCAAACAGAATCTCATTTCGACAACATTAGTTTTTGCGGGAAGTTAAAGCGTCGGGTTTTTAACTCTTTACGGTAGAATTCTAGACTATCTTGCTTTAAATGGATGTTATATGTCATTATACGCATTTTTACTGTGATTAAATGCTATAAATATTAGATTTTGTGATTAAACCTTGTTTGGTTGGACAGAAATCATGTTTTGCAATCCTAAAGTTTATTACAAAGTTAGTGGATGTGTGTGTACATGATTTTCAAAAGGATGAGTTTTGAAAATCGAAAGGAATTATGAATATGTTGCGAAAATATGGTTTTGTTTTAATGTTTAGAGCTAACTCTTGGGGTTGAGATCAGATCATATACGAGACGACGTGGTCGTTTTGGTGTCTCCTTCGCAAGAGCTAAACGCCAGAGATTTGACAAAACGGCGAAGGGGGTTGATAGTGTGGGTGGCTTAGTGCTTAGATAGTATGTTGTAAGTGTGATGTTTCTTGAAGAGAGAGGTTGTTTATGTTTGAATCTACAGTATAGAGGTGGTTGCGTTGTTTTGCCCTTGGAAGTGAAAGGTGAAGTTTTAAAGTTCAATAATGTACCGTAGTGGTTTGAGTGGCCTAGGGTTGGTAGGAAAAAATCGTGGATCCAAAGGGTATGTAGTCATTTTTATACTCGGACAGCAGAAATGTGGAGAATGTTTGTACAGTTGCAGGAGTTATGGGTAACTTTGGGTGAGAGGTCTCAAATTGGGCCTTCTTCAATTAAGCGCTGTGCGCTTTCTTTGTGGGTTTGCCTAAGCAGTGAGCTTGAGGCGGTAACGTGGTCGTTCTTTACTTGTTGGGAGTCAAGTTAGTGTATCGCAACCTTGTAAGATGAGACCATGCAGTAATGAGAGTGTTGGTGTTGTGCCTCTGTAAACACCCAGTAATGAACTCAAAATCTTACGACACAAGTTATATGGGATATTGGAAGTTAAATGGTGTTCGAGGTGTATGAACGGGGTCTGAAGTTGAGGACTCAGTGTAACGAATGGTATGATTATCGTGATTGGGGTTGGTAACATTTGTATGATGGTGGTCGATGTGAACTTAGGGTTAGATGGGCAGTGTCTCTTGAACCAAGTATTTTATGAGTACTGAGAATGTGATGGTGTTGAGTGAGAGCTTCTAGTTGTAGAAACCTCTATTAGGTGTCTGTGTTCCACTAGAAGTCTAACTCATAATTACTCATCAGGTCCATGCTGTAACCCTATATATACGTAGGTAGGCTAAACCAGTTTGAGATTGATAGTTTATGTTAGATCTAGGCAACCCAAGAGGGAGGGGTAAATTGGGTCTTTAAAAAAATAACAATTTAAAAACTTTTTTCAAAAACCTTTTAATATTACAATAAAGCACGATATGCAAATATTTAAGCAATGCAAATATTAAAAGATGAGGGATAGAAAAATAGAACCAGACAACAGGGATTTATAGTGGTTCAGCTTTATACTAGCCTACATCCACTTCTCAAGATCTCCCTTGAGTATTTTCACTATTTAGAATACTTCACGGGCGTATTCTAAGCCTTTACAAGTTTTAAGTCTTCTCTTGAGCTATCTGAATATTTACGGGCACATTCAACGCCTTATACAACTTCAAGAAGATCCTATGAAAACAAGCATCTGTTTTCTTTTAATCTCTCTTGAACTCTTCTTTTGATGAGTTTCACTCACTCACTCAAGGGCTAAAGGGTGGCTCACCCTTGATTACAATAAATGAGATGTAATAAAGAACACTCACTCTCTTTACAGAAATGATTTACAATAAATAAAAGGGTAAAGAGAGATGAGGAACAAGAACTGAAGTTACAACAATAAATGTGAGCTTGATGATTTCTGGGATTGATTTGAGCAACGGAACAGTAAATGCAAGTCTCCAACCTTGTTAAATGCTGAGAAGTAACTCATTATATAAGTTCTTGTGAGTTCATGACGTTGGAGGTAGGTGGGAGCAATAAATGCCAAAAATCTAACCGTTGAGATCTGCCGTATTTTGAATTTCCGTCTTTAAGGTCGACACAAAATATCTAGGGCAGGGTTCTTTAAGTGGTTGGGTCGACACGAATTTTTCGCAGGGTCAACACAATTTCTGCACTTTACCTTCCAACATTCTAGGGTCGACACATTTTGAATCTGGTGTCGACTCGTTTGAAACTTTAGCATCTGGAGGAACCATTTGTGTCGACTCAACTTGTCTCTGGTGTCGACATGAATTTCGGCAGGAAGCCTCAGTACTTTTGTGTCGACACATTTGTTCTTTGAGGTTGACACCAAGATTCTGCAGTCAGTTTCGGTTGTTTTATGTCGACACATTTGCTCTTGGGGTCGACACCACAATTCTGCAAGCAGGCTCGGGACTTTTGGGTCGACTCAACTTGTCTTGGGGTTGACACCAAAAATCTGCATGAGGTTTCGGTTGTTTTGTGTCGACACAATTTCTATTTGTCTCTACCCAAACTTTCGAAAATCAAAAGTGAGGATCACTTTTGTGTCGACAAAAAATATGTTTGTGTTGACTCAAAATGTGCCCTGGAAACTTTGCCACTTTTGTGTTGACACAAAACTGGTTTGTATAGACACTAACATTTTGGTACCTGAAAATCTAATTGTAAAACAGTTATGGTGTCAAACTATTTGATCAATGGGTGTTAACATACTTGATAAGTTTCAAGTATACTTTGCCTTAAAAGTGTTTGACTTAATTTTTAATTAAGATTAATACAAAATATTCTAATTAAAGAATACTTAAGTGTTTGAACTTTTTTGAGATAAAAGTCATTTCTTCTTGGTTAAGTTGCCAATTTTGATTGTTCAAAATGTGTTAACACTTTTATTTTAGAAATATAAAATATTATTCATTTAAAACCATTTATTCTTAGTAAATAAATTATGAAAATCATCAAAATTAAATTAAAAATCCCTTGAGCTAACAATCTCTCCTTTTTTGATGATTACAACCATATTTATATTTTCTAGAAAATAATTTAAAATATTTTTTAACAAGGGTTCTTCCCTTATCGATATACCTTAAACAATAAAATCAATTATAGAGACTAGGCATACATCTGAATAAAAACATATAATTTTTTACATAATTTGCGTAAGAAATCAAGAAGCATTCAGAATTTATTCTAATTCATGCAAAATAGTGAATATGTGCAAAGTGATTTTACCAATATCTTTAGGGGGATGTCTAAGATTTCATTCAGAGTAGAGAGGGACAAAGTAATTTCTTTACCATTCACCCAAGTAGTGATGGTAGTGGACGGAATCAGGAGAATGTGCATGTGAGCATAGAATGACTTTACCAATGTGGGATAGTGAGGCTCTTGGATTTGTAAGAGCCTTTCCCACCCGAGACTTGAGAAGAGGTCCTTAAACCTCATCTCAATGGCTTCAAAGAAGGCAAAATCAATAAAATTCCCAGGACAAATGTTGCGATTCACAAAAGATGAAAAATAAAGTTGATGAGATTTAGGATTTTCGAAAGAGATTACCGCAGAGGAGGCAACGTTTTGTGGGTCGGAGGTTGTTGCAGTCGCCGTCGTAGTCGTCTTCTTCCATTTTGATGTCCTAGGGCTTGAAGGTCCTTCGTCAATGGATCGTTTAGATCCTTTCCCCATCATTTTTGGTGGCTTTTTGATGGATTTGGTTTCGGATTTGTGAAGAGGAGGGAGGGTCGATTCAGGGTTTGAGGAAGAGGAAGCGAGAGGCGAACGGTTTCTAAGGAATGAGAGCGGGAAACAAAATGACGTTTCAGGGATCGACGCGTCTTTTTATAGACGAAACGATTTGTGTCGACACATTTCGTGTCAAGTGTGGGTATCAAAATAGAGAGACGGTGTCGACACATTTTGGCAAATTGGGTCGACCCAGTTAAGATTGGTGTCGACACAAATTTACCGAGAGTCAGGAAAAAATACAGTGTCGACACTGAATAGAATGGAGTCGACACTTTTGTTCCCAGTGCCACTTCAATACAGTTTTGTGTCGACACTTTTTCAAGTTGTGTCGACACTTTTTCAAGTTCAAGAAAGAATATCAAGCATATTGAAATGCAATAAAAGACATGGTTAGTATGGCATACAAATCATCAATTTGGAGCACAAACATACTAAGTTCTCTTCTAATAAAGCATATTCTTTCTTCATTTAAAGGTTTTGTGAAAATGTTCGCTAACTGGTAATCGGTGCCTATAAATTCAAGTTCAATATTTTTTTTGCACATTATCTCTTATAAAGTGATGTCTAATCTCTATGTGCTTTGTTCTTGAGTGTTGTATAGAATTTTTGGATATGTTGATTGCACTTGTATTATCACATTTTATAGGAATATGATCTAGGTAAAAGTCATTGTCTTCTAATTGTTGTTTCATCCAAATAACTTATGCACAGCAGCTTCCAGCTACAATATACTAAGCCTCATCTGTAGACAAGGCTACTGAGTTTTGCTTCTTGCTAAACCAATAGATTAGTGAGTGTCTTAGGAATTGACAAGTACCACTTGTGTTTTTCTTATCTACTTTGCATCCAGCAAAATCATCATCTGAATAGCCAAATAACTCAAAGGCTATTCATTTAGGATAAAATAATCCTAGATTTTGTGTTCCTAAAAGTTATCTAAGGATGCGCTTAACAGTGATAACATGTGATTCCTTAGGATTTGATTGAAATCTAGCACACATACAAATACTGAACATTATATCCGATCTACTAGCAGTTAAATATAAGAGGGATCCAATCATACCTCTATAACGCTTTTCATTTACTGCTTTACCATCTTCATCTTTATCAAGCTTTATTATAGGACACATTGGAGTTCCCATAAGCTTTGCTTTCAGCATGTTAAACCTCTTCAATATGTCCCTTATGTATTTAGCTTGATTGATGTAGATTACTTCTTGAGATTGTTTGATTTGAAGTCCTAAGAAGTAGTTGAGCTTACCCATCGTGCTAATTTTGAATTCTCCCTACATACACTTAGCAAAGTCTTTGCAAAGAGATTCGTTAGTTGCACCAAAAATTATATCAGCTACATAAATTTTGTACAACTAGCATGTCACTTTCTTGAGACTTGATAAAAAGGTTGGTATCAAGTTTTTCTCTAGAAAACTTATTTTCAATCAAGAATTTACTGAGCTTTTCATACCAAGCTCTTGGTGCTTGTTTTAAACATATAGACTTTTGGTAAGTTTGTAAACATGGTTTAGAAAATCTAAATTTTCAAAGTCAGGAGGTTGTTTCACATAAACTTCATTCGAGATAAAACCATTTAAAAAGGCAGTCTTGACATCCATTTGGTAGAGTTTGAAGTTTTTAAAGCATGCAAAAGAAAACAACATCCTAATAGCTTCAAGCCTAGCCACATGAGCAAAAGTCTCATCAAAATCGATGTCTTCTTCTTGATTGTAACCTTGGGCTACCAATCGAGTTTTGTTCCTAAGAACTACTCTATTTTCATCTATTTTATTTTTAAAAATCTATTTTGTACCAATAATGGAGTGTTCTTTAGGTCTTGAGACTAAAATCTAAACTTTGTTTCTTTCAAATTAGTTCAGCTCTTCTTGCATAGTCAAAATTCAAAATTCATCATTTTTGGCTTCCTCAAAATATTTTGGTTCAGTCTAAAAAAGGAATGCTAAATTACCAGAAATATTATGTAGAGAATAGCGAGTTTAGATACTTTGAGATCGATCACCAATGATTAGATCTTTTGGGTGACCATGAGTATACCTCCACTCTTTAGGTAATTCTGAATTTTTTGAAATTTCAGACTCTGCAATCTACTGGACTGCATTATGCTGAGAATTTGAAGCTTCCTCTTGATTTGGATCTTCCTTATCTTTGATGAAGATATCTTCAATACCTTTTTCTATATCTAAAAGATTATCTTCACAAAAATCTTTCGAAGAACCAAGGTTAGCTTCATAAAAAATAACATGTATTAATTCTTCAACAACTATGGTCCTTTTGTTGAAAACTCTATACGCTTTACTAGATATAGAATATCCTAGAAAAATACATTCATCAAAATTTTCATCGAACTTGCCCAAAAATTCTTTGTTGTTGTTTAAAACAAAATATTTGCTCCCAAAGGCGCGAAAATAACTGATGTTAGGTTTTCTTCAATTCCATAGCTCATATGTGATTTTCTTGAGAGATGCTTTTATCATATCTTTGTTTATGACAAAACAAGCAGTATTTATAGTCTCGGCCCAAAAGTATCTTGATAGATTATTTTCACAGAGCATGGTTCTAGTCATTTCTTCCAAGGTCCTATTTTTCTTCTCAACAACTTCATTTTGTTGAGGGGTTCTAAGAGCAGAGAAATTATGATTAATACTATTTTCATTACAAAATTTTTCTAAATCTTTATTTTCAAATTCTCTACCATGATCACTTCGGATACTTGTGATTTAAAAACCTTTTTCCTTTTAAACTCTCTGAGACAGTTTTGTAAAAGAGGCAATTGTTTCATCCTTATGAGCTAAGAATAGCATCCAAGTGCATCTAGTGAAATCATCTGCAATAACAAAGGCATATCTCTTGTCTCAAAGGCTTAAAGTACTTGTTGGACCAAATAAGTCCAAGTGCAATAGTTGTAATGGTCTAGAAGTTAAAATCTCATTTTTAGAATGAAAGGAACTTCTAATTTGTTTGCCTTGTTGACATGCATCACACACTTTATTTTTTTCAAATTTGATTTGGGATATCCCAATCACTAATTTATTTTTCAAAAGTTTAGAAATCAAGTTCATGTGTGCATGTCCAAGCCTTCTATGTTATAACCAACTATTATCACTCAAGGCGGCTAAGCACTTGGTGTCATTCTTAGAAAGATCATTTAGAGTAAATGTATA
>JAOTRH010461202.1:0-28517 GCA_034768845.1 Heliamphora exappendiculata
TATTATTGAGCTTTTTTTTTATTAATTTTTCTCAATGCACTTACAATAAAATTTCACTGTGAAATTTTATTAATTTTGCACTATTTTTTTTATAAAAATAATACAATTTCTTAATGTGTACGTAGTGATTAGCAACAATTTTTTTAAAAAAATTACTATTTTGGTCATTAGTTTTGAAAAATTAGATATAATTCCACCGATGTTAAAACTTATTTGTCAGTAAAATTTTATGGACAATAAAATTTATTAATACTATTTTTTTGACAAATAGTATTTATTTTTGATCTTATTTGATACAAACTTAAAACAAATAATTTATATAAAATAAACTTATAAAATAAAAGTTTTAACATTTTAAAATTCATAGCTGTGGCATGGCATCTCGGAAAGTCCTAAGAAATGCTTAATAAAAAAGACAGGATTAACTTTTATAAAATGACACAAAAATATGTTCCTAAATGTATGAATTTGTCTTATTGGCTTATTAGCTTATTTATCATCGTAAATTTTTATTTTTAGTGAATTTTTTTTATTATTTAGTCAAATTATTAAATTTTTTTTATTTCTCGTATTGAGACGAGTCAAAAAAATATTTTTTTTTATCAAAGTATAAAAAAAAAATTTAAAAAAATAAAAAATAATAAAAATAGGCCAATAAGCCAAGTTTTATGAGTTTTAAACTAAAATTAGAAAAAATAAACTAACAAGCTAATAAATAATATTTGCCCAAACATAATTTATGTTTAAATTAATGTTTCAAGATTTGTTCGACCAAAAATTTTACTTATACGACTGTAAAATTCTGGAAATAAAACAAAAACGGCTTTCTTAAAAGGTAAGTAATGAAATTCATTGTATCGTGGCACAGGGCGCGTATCACACATTCACACTGTTTGGGGCGTTCGTATATACGCTTTCCTAATTCGGTTGAATTACCAGAAGAGGTAGAAAGAAGTAAGTTTTCTTGTAATGAAATTAAATTTTATAACAACGGATTTATAACCAAAATCACCATTAGTTTTTTAACGGTAGGAAATGTCTATTTTAACCTAATTAGATACAATTAATACATCATTATAAATATTTTAATATCATCATTGCCATCATAATACCACTCTCAATCACTTTTTCACCACTACTATTGTCACTGTCACCGTCATTCCCACCTCATCATCTTATTATACAACCATTGTCATTTTGCTGTTACAATTGCGCTACTATCACTTCAATACCTCAATTTGCCACTTTCACTCTTATTACCTTATTTTGCTGCAATTATTATTTATATTGTCGCTCTCGCTAAGTTACTACTACTATCGGTGGTGCCGTAACAATTTCTCATTATTTCTATTGCAATTATAACTAACTGATTTCACCACCACTTCTACTGCAATTAAGATCGTTATTATTCTCCCCACCATCTCTATAATTTCTTATCAAGATTATAGTTGTGGTATCTGATAAAATTATTATTAATAATTTTTAATTTTTAATTTATAATATAAATTATAAATATTTAGTAAAAATTCTAATTAATAATTGAAATAAAAAAATAATTATAAATTATAATAAAAATTGTAAATATTTAAAAAAAATTATAATTAATAACTTTAATTAGTAGCATGACCCAGCTTTTGCCAAACTACCCCCCAATGAGTGTAAACGGCGCCAATGGTTAAAAAATAAAATTAACTACTTCTAAAACACTTGTAGTGATTAAAATTAGGTAATCTCGGAGATCACTGAATAAATTACCCATCAAAATCTTACCATCCAAAAAGGTTTATACAAACACGTGTCGTCAATGTTACAACTGAGTGGGTGATATCACGGTTCTGCACAAACCCAATTAATGAAAAGGAATGGCGGTGAAAACACGTGGCATTTAATCAGATACAGCTGTCCGTGAACTCACCCGCGTCGGACTCGCAAATCTGGCCACTCCAGACCCAAATTCGTCGAAACTGCCCTTGCGAATTGGCCTCTGACTCGGGGCGGCTGGTTTTTCGTCACCTGTTACCGGAAACTCCCGGTTACCATCTTATATGTACAGAAGAACATTCGATGTTACCGCATCTTTTTGTTTGTTCTACCGCATCTTCTCTCTCTTCTGTTAGATATTTTTTATGAGAAAGGAAGAGTCATGCATTTATATATATATATATATAAGCACCTCAAAATGCCTTCCCAATTTGATCAGTCAAGCTATGATCGTACTTCACTATCGTAACCTAGTTTCGCCGGAAACTTTCAATAACTGATCGGAAAACTCAAGGTCCGGAGGTCGACACGTAAGTATACGACCCAACCTCACCCACTAGTTTCGGGATGGGATCGCTGTAATACTGTATCCATGGGTTTTCGTGCCACATGATTTTTCTTGAATTTCGATTTCTGATCCGATTTTCTTGGGGAAAATAGTGGGTGAAATCATAGGAGCCAAGAGGCGGGGATTAAGATTTTTCATTTGTTTATTTTTCCCGGGAAAATTATGAAGCGAGTTATGAATATTGCATGATGAAACTTTTGTGAATGTTTTATGTAATTGCAGGGTGGAGTGAATTTGTTGAAAGGAAGAAACGTGAAATCTTGAATCTGATTGCAATTTGTTCCGCTTGGAGGGATTTTGATCCCTGTTTGGCTAAATATTTTCTGTTCGTTCTGCACTTGGCTTTTGGCTTCTCCGTTTCGATTCGTTTCTGAATCTGCTGTTGATCCTAATTTGGTTGCTGAGAAAATGGGAGTGAAGGCTCCTACGGCGTCTTTGCATTTGTCTCCGTCCTCTGTTCCTCACCCGCCTTCCTCGCTTCAAACTCTGGTTTCCACAGTCTCATCCTCTTCGCTTACACGACGTAGTTGTAGTGACGGAGCTCTCGTGTTTCGTTATATTCAGAGACTGGACCGATCAGCTATGTTCGCCGGAACGAAGCTCTGCAGGTCGAGATCTTTCGACCAACCCAAACCAAGATCCAAAACTCTCAGACGAGCTTGCAGTGCCAGCCTCGATGCATTCTCGGACGAAGAGTTCTCGAAAAAGATTCATGAATTGGCCATGAGATGCCAATTTCCGGATGACGACGACGAATCCACGATCGACCCCACAGAACCAGAAATGGTTTGTGAATCTCTAGACATGCATGGGCAAAAGAACAGTATCAGTCAAGATTTTTCTAAGTTCAACAGGAGCATCAACTTTATTGAGAATTTGAGGCCATTTGATCCTGTACAGCCGCCGGACTGGTCGGGGGCTGACGAGATAATTCCGGCGAGTATTGAGCGGAAGGCGAACAGCGTCGACCTTCCGCTTTCGCTTCGGATCATAAAGAGGAAGAAGAAGCAATGGCAAGAGGGTTTCAGGGAAGCAGGGGAGTCCGCTTACTGCTCCGTCGACAAGGCCTTCTCCTCCATGGTTTTCATAATTCGAGAGCTTCACAGCTACACTTTGCACATGAGAGAGATGCTATTCTACGAAGATTTACAGGGGATTTTGGCTCGCGTCCAGGCGGAAATGCACGCCTCGTTTGTGTGGTTGTTTCAACAGGTGTTCTCGCACACCCCGACTCTAATGGTGTACGTCATGATTCTTCTCGCGAACTACAGTGTCTATTCGATGTCAAGTAACGCCGCCGTCGCTGCACCACCGCCGCCGCAGTCTTGTTACGCTTGTATATCGGATTCTGTTTCTGTATTTGAAGATCAGAGTCATAAGCCGCAAAAACATGACTCGTCGGCGATCAAGACGTTTTCAGTGTCATCTTCCTTCGCGAAGACGACCTCAATTGACGGAAACAATGGTAGCGGCGGCGGGAAATTCCGGCCAGCCTTCAGCGGAACAGACGGTGACGGGCGGTTTGACGCGTCGTCATCGTTGAACACGATCTTTCAAGATGATGGGGTGTCGTCCACGGGGAACCCTGCGACGGCGAGAAAAGATGAAACAGGGGTGGGACAAGAGGCGAGAGAAGAAGAATTGAGGCTATGGAACTCGATAGTAGACGAAGCTACGAGAATGCAAGCGGCGGTAAGGGACGAGGCTTTGGATCAGGAAACGTTGCAGAGGTTTGTTTCGCCGGTGACGGCCAGGATCGAAGGCGACGACTACGCCGATTATTTCAGAACAGAGCTTCTGTATCAAACGGGGTTGGCCCAGGATGCACATAACCCCGTCGTCCTCGCCAACTATGCTCAGTTCCTCTACCTCGTCGCTCACGATTATGATAGGTAAGATTGACATCTAATAAAAATCGCCATTAACGGTTGCAATGAATCAAATACGGTTACGGTGGTGAATCGTAAAACCTTTTATTATTTTTGATAAGTGTTCATCTTCTCTTCCGTTTGAGTTCGAGTAACAGATGGTTTAATTTTGAATTAAAATAATTGGCAATTTTAGATTTTTGAATAAAAAGGTTAAAAAGTTAAAAGGCTGTTTTCTTGATTAAAAAAAATTAAATTAAAATATAAATTCTCATAATATATTTATATTTTTATTATTTTTAAAATACAATAATGCTTTATATTTTTAATTTATTTACTACCATTCTCAATTACATATAAAAAGGTAAAATTATCTGATTTGAATAAAAAATAAAAAATTAACTTTTTATTTAAATAATTAATTAAAAAAATTAATTTAAAAACTAAGTTAACAAATAACTTACTTTAAATTTAATTTATTTATTTATTTACTAAAAATATAAAAAAAAATAACTTTTAATCTAATAATTGTTCAAATATTTGGTTTTATTATTCAAACTGTGTTGATCATTTATGCAGTATTAATATTATGTTAATTAAATATTATTAAACATGTAAACAAATTACATCTGTATTTTTAAAAAGTGAACTGTTTACGTTTCCATTTTTTTTTTACCTTCCCTTTAAGAAAAATAATAGTTACTAAAAATTAAAATAATTTATGAATTTTTTGTTTAATTATCTTTTTGTGATTTGTTCAGAATAAGCTAATCACTATTATATATTTTTGTACTTTTTTTATGTTTTTAATGGTGTTTGTCATTTTCAAATTAAGAATTTTTATTTTTAAGGTTTTATTTCAAAAAAGTAAATAAAAAAACAATTTAAAATTTTTAAAAAATAAAGAAGAAGATTAGTCTATAACCAAGATTTAGGTCAAATTGGGCCTCAAATTTGATCAAAAAATTAGAATAAATCCAAAAAAATCAGATTAAAACAAGAAATATATATATTTATATATAAAAAAAAAAATCTCCCTTTTTGTATATCCAAACTCGGAGACTGAAATCGTGTGTGGGAGAGAGACTGAACTTATCAACCCGGATTGTCGTTTATTGACGTAAACTCCAAATCACCAAATCTCAAAGCTTTTGATTTGGGAATATATTAGGTTTGTGGTGTAAACTCCTCTTACGAGTCTAAGGCTGCCCAATCACCAAATGCGATTTGGTGATTGGTGTACCCTTTTTATAGTAGAGGTGTGGTGTAGTGTAGTGTTGTTGACTTGTGACTAATCTTTTCTGTTGACCTTTGTTTGTTCTGATTTGGAACAGAGCGGAAGAGTACTTCAAGCGGGCGGTTAAGGTGGTGCCGCCGGATGCGGAGGCGTTTAGCAAGTACGCCAGCTTCCTCTGGCAGGCGAGGAAGGACCTCTGGGCTGCCGAGGAGATGTATTTGGAGGCCATCTCCGCCGACCCCACCAACTCCTACTACGCCGGTAACTATGCTCACTTTCTCTGGAGCACCGGCGGCGAGGACACCTGTTTCCCCATCGACACCAACCTCAACGACGCCGCTTAACAAAGCCACCCACCAGCCTCCTTCCTCCTTCCTCCTCGTTTAGAATTAATTATAATTATTAAATCTTATCATTACAATAAAGATAAGATATATGCATAATAAATATGTTATTTACCCATAAAAATTATCAAGAATTTTACTTAGAATTTAAAATTAAAGTTCAGATGTAATTTTGGGGTGTGTGAGCCACATTGCAAAACGAATCTGAACTACTAATTAGTTTTATCAAGTTCTGAGTAAATTTTTGAACAACTATTCCGGGTCTGCTGGGTGTGTGATATTACCGTAGTGTGTGCATGAAAGGGGTAGAATAACGAAGAAAAGAACGAAGAAGTTTTCCATTTTCTTGTTCTTTTTCTTTTTCGGGTGGAGTAATTGTAGGTGGAACCTGGAGGTGAGAAAAAAGAAAAAGGTGAGGGGACTGGTTTGTGGTGCGCGCTTGGAAGCAATGAGGCATCTACGGCCGTGGGAGGTGGTGGAGTTGCAGTACTGGGCGTGGTAAAAGGCAACAAACGGCTGATTGATCTGTTTTGCCTTCCGGCGACGAAATGGAAGCTTTTTGCTCAGGCAATATGCACAGTTTTATGTTAGTTGTTTTATCTTTTTGTGACAGATTAACATGGGACAATGTGTAATTAAGTGTTTTTTTTTTTTCCTTAGTATATATGTTAATTGCCAATTTTGTACTTGAATAAGGAAAAACGAGGTTCGATAGTTGGATACATAAATTTGACAGGTAAGCCATGCTCCTTGCAGATTGAAGCATTATACTCGCAAAAATCATAAAGATGTGAATAGTCAACAAGTCAAAATTCAACATATTATGCTAAATTTTCAAAACCGAATTTCATAATTAACTTAGAAATAGGCCAACATCTTTTCGGTGGCAACTTTTGGATTAAAATGGCATGTATGGAATAACTGCAATTCAATAGCAGAGTTCACAAATTTATACGGTAAGTTAATGTCTACTTATAATAGCTAGGGGTGTAATTTTAGCCCGGTCTGACCATGGTTTTGTCGGGCCAAGCTCGGCCTCGGCCCTAGCAGACTCGTGCCAGCTATTCGGGATAGGGCGTGCTAGATTTTTTCGTTAAGGAGTCATCCCAGGCCGTAAGGGTAGTGGGGCTCGAGCATTGGGCGGGTCTTGGGTTTTTTTGTGTTCTTTTTTTTATTTTTTATTTTAATTTGTCATATATATTTATATTTTTATTACTTTTATATCTATTTAGTTTATAAATTTATAATATATTGTTTGTTTACTACTTTATTATTAGTAGTTAATATATTAACTTAAAAACTACAAACTTAAAGTTTATTAAATTATATAAGTTTATAACTAATAATTTATTAGTTTATTATATTATAAACTAATGTATTAAACTTATAATAATAAATTTTTAAGTTAAAATATAAACTAGTTACTAGTTTATTATATTATATAAGTTTATTAGTTTATTTGCTATTAAACTATAAACTATAAACTTATTAGTTTATAATAAATTTATTAGTTTATAGTTTATAATATAATATAATACATTAGTTTATAGTAAATTTACTAGTTTATTATATTATATAAGTTTATAATTTTTATAGTAAATTTATAAACTAATGTTAGAAGTTATAAACATATAGTTTATTATTAGTTATTAGTTATTATTTATTAGTTTATTATTTACTTATTATTATGATGTTATATTTTATTAGTTTATAAGATTATATTTTATTAATTTTTATAGTTTATACTTTATTATTAGTTATTAAGTTATTAACTTATTAGTTTATTATATAAATTTATACTTTATTTATTTATTAGTTTTTAAATTTATTATTACTTTACAAGTTTATAGTTTATAACTTTATATTATTAATTTGCAAAATAATAGGCCAACAAGCTGGGTTTCGGGTTGGGCTAGCTTACGAGATTCGAGAAGTAGGTTTAGACCAAAAAATCTTATGTATGAGCTCCGACCTTAACTGTGTTAGACCGGGCTACACAGTGCTGGGTCTACATTTAATTAGAAATTTTGAAAAAAAAGAAAGTAATGAGAAGAAGGAGAGAGAGATGCTCATCCTTGCAAAGGTGTGGGCAAATTTTGGAATTAGTATGTCTCTTTGGCGTATTGACACGTGTAAATTGTCTCTTGTACGACTCTCTTAACGAAGCCTTCTACAAATTAGTCGTACATTATATTATGAGATTAGTCGTACTATTATACACAGATATTTTAACGCGTGTTGATCGATAAAAACATGTTCAAAGGCAAGGCTGAATGCCTAATTAACCCAAATAAAGTTGATTTGTGTAATATGACCGATTGATCTGGTTACTTGATCATAAGGTATTTTATGATAAATCTAATTATAAGTCACAATTAAGCATATATATATATATTTATATATATATATATATCAGTGATTTCGTATTCTTTGATAATATGCTAATGAGTATATCAAGAGAAATTATACAAAGTGGTATTTGCAAGATCAAATTTATGGTTTTTACCTGACCTAATTTGTGATTATTTATCCATCATGGTGTTTTATTATTGATTGGATGGTAATATTACATATCAACAATAAACTATTAACTATTATTGTTATGTTGATTTGTGATTATATTTTTGTTTTTAAAATTTATACTCCTTAAAATTTAATTGTACTATTGTGAATGAGTTGTATTTTACCTCTCTATTTTCATCACATGATGCAATTTTGTCCACAATGAGAGAAAAATATACTCTCATAAAAGCCAACTATAAAGTTCTTGATAAAGGTGAATTATTTAAAGAAGAATGCTATCTTCACGAAAATTTTTATCGAGATATTTGATCAAAAATAACAATTCATTTGAATTGGAACGATGTGGGTTGATGTTTGAGTTTTTTTATTTTTTTTTGTTATTGAATTTTTTTTATAAAAATTCTTTTAAAATTTTTTTATACTACCAAAAATTAAAAAATTAATGCAAAATATGAAAAAATGTCTCATAAATTTTTTTCAATTTTGTTATTTATTTTAGAAAAAAGTCACTTAAAAATTTTTATAAGACTTTTTTTGTCTTAGTGAACTTTTTTAACTTTAACTAAATTAATTAGAGCAATGCTACCCTTACTAGAAAATATTACTAAAAAATTTGACCAAATTAAAAGGAGCACTCTCGCGCTCTACATCTGTCACTCTCTTACCCAACGATTTAACTTATTCATTTTATAAAACTTTACAAATAGATCATTCATGTAAGAAAAACGAAATTGATCAGACATAATATAGTTTAAATTGTTGCTACAAATTATTCAAACTTCAAAGCTAATTCATGGAGATCAGTTTTTTAATATCAATATATTTAACTGTTAAGCAAATTTGCCAAGAATTATATGGATAACATATTGAAAAAACACAACTTTATCAAAAAAGGAGAGAAAAATTGTAAATTGATCACAATCAGAAAAATATTGCTTTATACCCAAAAAAGAAGTGTACTTAATAAATTGATCAATATTGTACAATCATAAACGCTAGAATGCTAAAACTTACCATCCAACTCTTCAATGAAAAAACAATGCGTCTCTCAATTTCTATTTCACAGTTGTTGAAGGTTCAAAGAGAATAATGATATCAAATTTTTTCAAGCGACAAGAGCTGCTAATGACTTATAGTTCATATAATACTTCCATCTGAGAGGTGAGAGTTCAAATCCTTGCAAACAAACGACGAAATCTCAAAAACTGAATCAGTGAGATTGTTCTCACAGATACACCAGTGAGAATATTCTCACTGGTGTTGACATTGAGAATGTTCTCACTGTTTTTAACACTGAGAATGTTCTCAGTATTTTTTATTTTGGATACAATTAATTTTTTATTTTGATTTTTTTATATATATTTTTATGATCAAAACTATTTATTATGTAATATTTATTAAGTAGATTATTTTTATAAAAAATTAAATTAATTAGATCAAATTTTTTCAAGCGACAAGAGCTGCTAATGACTTATAGTTCATATGACACTTCCATCTAAAAGGTGAGAATTCAAATCTTTGTAAACAAACGACGAAATCTCATAAACTGAACCAGTGAGAATGTTCTCACACATACAGCAGTGAGAATATTCTCACAGTTGTTGACACTAAAAATGCTCTCACTGTTTTTAACATTGAGAATGTTCTCAGTATTTTTTACTTCGGATGTAATTAATTTATTATTTCGGTCTTTTTTAAATATATTTTTATGATCAAAATTATTTATTATGTAATATTTATTAAGTAGATTATTTTTATAAAAAAATTAAATTAATTAGACCAAATTTTTCCAAGCGACAAGCGCTGCTAATGACTTATAGTTCATATAACACTTCCATCCGAGAGGTGGGAGTTCAAATCCTTATAAACAAACGATAAAGTCTCATAAACTAAACCAGTGATAATGTTATCGCACATACACCAGTGAGTAGATCACATTTGCTAAAATATAAATGAATGGTAATATAATTTTATAAAAAATAACGATAAACAGAAATAATCAAATCATGTAGTTAAAAATATTCAATTAACTTAATTTTTTATATTAATAATAAAATTAATAAATACTAAAAATAAACAATTTTATTATAAAAATATATTAAAAAACACAATATATAAAAAAAAAATTGGCAATAATTTAAACATAAGAATATTTAAACTACAATTCCGTAAAATATTTCCTTCCATAGATTTTTTGGTACTGAATAGTATTTCCGTTACTTAAATTAAAATTCTCAACCCCTCCAATTATGGATAAGCAAGATTTGTCGTGGATTCAGTGCGTTTACCAATAATGCCAATACGTTCAGGCCTTTTTATTTGCCCGATTAATCGAGATTCAATTGCACCAAAAATTTAAGTATAATTCAATTACTTATTCATTTTATTGACTAGAATTAGTGTAATGCACTCCGATTATTTATTTTCTCAATTAAAAAATAGTACAATACAGTGTCTTTATTTATATACATATATAAGTGTGTATGGGCAAGTTAATAGGGTTTTTCATTTTACAGATTGCTTAATTCTATATATACTGCAATTATACATGTATTATTATTGAAAGTTTTTTGAATGTAAAAATGAGATTTTTGTCATAATCCAGCTTGTGCATTCAATTTTCATTTTTTTATTTTTGAAAATAATTTTTTTTTTTTGCCTTTTCTCATTAAAAACTCTCCTATTATAGTGTATTAACCTATAGTTATTTCTAAATATATATAAATTTGCCACCCATAATTTTTTAAGAAATAAATAATTATTTGCCCTTTATATTAATGTCTTCATAAGTCGTTAAATTATGTCATATATTGGTCGTTTCTTAAAGAATATACTATGCATAGTAGATAAATAGATAAATTTAAAATTGGTATATCTCTGCTACTTGTTCTGAATAAAATTAACCATGTTTATATATTTTGATGTCATATTTATCTTTTTATGCCGATAAAAATTATTATCACAATTTATGATTTGTTTTTTAAAAAATTATTAGCGTATAAGTTCGCTACATTTGTTGGTCCGTCTTTGGGGACCATTATAAATATTATCTACGTAATTGCATAGTTTATGTTCATCTTAATGAACTGCTCATACCAAAATACTCAATTGTAAATATTATCCATGTAAAAGGTTAAGATGATTAAAAATTAGTTATTGAATTGTCAAGTAACTTTGGTTTAATGGTTACTTTTTAAATAAATTTCTTGTTTGCTTTATTGTGTTTCTTTACATAGTTTTTATTGCTATTCTTAGGGGTGGGCAATATTCATTTTTTATTTTTCTCGCCAAAAATACTTTTCAACCAATGAAGCATTTCAAAAAAAATAAAATAGAGATAGCCCAACGATGTCCGAGGGACTATCAATAAACAGTTGAAGGGAGCGAAAACAATAAAAGTTCTTTTGCTCCTCTTATCGTCGAGTGTGATAAAATGAGAAAAATCAAAAAATAAAATAAATTTTTTTTCCTCGATCATGGTTTGCAAATCTACTCAATGCAAGAGCAACGTCATTATTTGTAATAATCGTTTCCTTGACCAAAAATTATGCTATTATTATCCTATATTTGCTTAGAATAGAATTTTTTAAGTTTTAAGTTTCGAAACTTATTAATTCTTCTGTTTTTCTTTTTAAGTTTCATCCCTAATGGCACCTGATCATAAACTTAGGATGGCCCACGATTTAAAATCATATATTATTAAACACGTGCGACTACAGCGGAGTGTGTGTTGGGGATGGGGGGTTTGGCAAATGCACGTGAAGTGATGGCCGCATTAGAACCACCATCTCCCTCGATATTCCCAACTCCTCTCTGTCTCTATCTCTCATTCTCACGTGGTGCCCACAACTTTCATACCGTCCGATCTACGTACCAGCTTTCCGTAGCCCGTAAGGATAATAATTTTTTTCCTTTTTTTTTTTTTAAAATTTTTTGGGTGAGGCTTCTCTCCGATGCTAGAGGTACTGGTAAATATTTTTTGGGATCAAAATAAATATATTTTAATTATTTAACTTATTTATTTTATTATTATTTTTTTATATATTATTAATGTAAAAAATAAAATTAATTAAATATCGTTAATTGTCTTAACAAATAAAATTTACATTAATAAAAATAAATTATGATGTTTGTTTTATTATTATTATTTTCATTAATACAAATATTATTTGTTAAGGTAATTAACGATATCTGATCAATTTAATTATTTTTATAATAATAATATATAAATATATAATAATAAAATAAATAGCACAAATTATCAAAATATATTTATTTTAAATCTATAAAATATTAAACTGAACCTCTCCTATCCTCAACTAAACTCGAGGGAAGCCAAATTCTTTTTTCTTTTTTTCACTCTTTGCCTTTTCATATATGAGTTTTCTTTTCACTCTGGATAAAAAAAATGGAGTAAAAATGATATTTATTTTTTTTACCTATTTTTTTCTCGCTCTGTCCTTAATTATTAAAATAAATATTTTTTAAATATAAATACATATGTATAATATTTATTTTTAAAAGCTATATTAAGCTTAAGACATAAAAATATTATACTTAACTTTCATTCTATATTCTAATTTCTTACATTTTGTATTTTTTATTTTATTGAGTCATTAACTAATATTTCTATTTTTATATTATTAATAAATTTTATTAATATTAATTCGTTAAAACGTAAAAACTATCGATGAAACATCTCTTTCCTCTTTACATCCTCCATAATTTTTTACATCTCTGTCCTAATTAAATAAAGACTGAAAATGAGAAATCCCATTCTTACCCCACCCCGCCCCACCCCATTACCACCTTTGGGTGGGTCAAACTTTTTTTCATTTTTGTTTCTTTTCAGTTTTAGTTATTTTGGGCACTTACCCGAATTGATTATATTTTGACAATTAGAATTGTTCATTTTATTGTTTTTAAGACACAATTTATTCATGTAAAAAAATTAAATTTGTCAAATATTATTAAGGATCAAAACAAATTTTAAAAATAAGTCAGCAAATAAATAACACTGTTTGTATTTAAAATCAAAGGTGATCCAGTAAGGTATGTTATGCAGGATACCTTGAATCCAACCCCTTTGGGTTTATAACTCATCCAGGGCCGCTATGGGGGCATAGGCCTCAGCCTATGATTCTGGCCCATTTTTATCAATTCTTCAATTATGGGTAAATTTTGTTGACATGTTACGTTAATGCGGTTCGAATTTTATACGAAATTAGAGAGTTATAGTTGAAAATTTTAATACAAAATAAAAAATTAATATAACCCGATAACACTTTTAATAAATAGATCAGATTACTGTTGAACCCGTATAACTCGAAAATAACCCATCTAATACGTTTAATTTTTGTGTTAACCCAAAACATGACATGAATCCGAAACTTGTTAAAAACATATATATAACCTGGTTATGTGCATACTCTTTACTTATATTCGGGGTTATTGTTAAGGTTGTATACTAAAAATAATGTATTAAATTTTTTGAATTTGATTTTATTTTTACTAAAATTTATTTTTTCTTTTTAATGAGAATCTGTACGAGTAATGTATGTTTTTTATTATTTATTTAATATTGTGCATTAGTGTTTTTTATTCTACATAATAGTTAACCTGATTAGTAGAGTTCGGCTTACACACGGACAACCAAACTATTGGTTATTGTAGAATATAAATTTTTGGTTCACATTCATAGATGGAATTGAAAACATAATTGGTACGGTTATAGCACATTGTTTTAATAAATCTGTCTTGATTATGAGGAACGATAATAGTATTGACTATTATTTTGACTCATTGTGACAGTATACTTTGTGTATATTGAACAGAACCAGATTAAGAAAATTAATTTTATAGTCACTATATAAATTAATTTACACCCCATGAATATTATAAGTGTTTATATTTTTAATCTCAAAATAATTATTAACACGTATATTTAGTATTCGTTATTTTGATTCAATAAAGAGAGCGATCTTTTATGGGTCTATAATTTCAGTGATTTGAATGATGGTATTACTTATATGGTAAATATTAATTATTGACGGAATTCACATCCCAACATAGGGATTGATGATATTTCTTTAAGAAAACTTATAAATTTTAATTGTACCAAACCATGAGATGGATTTTACAATCCAGCATATCAAATAATTTAAGCAGAAAGTCCTAAGAATTATAGATGAGGTCGATTGAATATAATTATCAGTAATTTAATTTAATCGATCGGTATCTGAATATCTTTAATCTTAATGTGGAATAGAATAAATAAGTATTTAATAACAGGAGCTCGAGTAATTGATTTTGAGAATAATGTCGGGAGTGCAATTATTATTCTTTAGTAGTATGAATTGTAATTTATATTTTTATAAAATTAATTCTGGGTTAAAGTGGATTTTTCTAATTAAATTAGAATCCTGTGTCTTATTTACTCTTCAAGACTTTATTGTAACCTATTTATATGCCATTATAACCCATTAACCCTGGCCGCCATAACGCGTGTAATACACAGCATTCAGTCTTCTGGGATTTTCACGTATATGTGATAACCAAAAAAATAGGAAAAGAGTAAGGCAGAGTTTAAAATACGAATGATTAAAACCCACACTTTATTCTTGTTTCGGTATCTAGGAATATAGCATAAGATTTAAGCATAGATAAGATTGTCGGTTTGTCACATTATTCTTAAAGGTTCAATCTTTCAAGAGCTGAAACGTGATCAAACTAGAAGGATCATGTAAGTATAATCCCTATTCTGTCTTGTGGGTGTACTGGGCTTCAATTTCCGTGGTTAAAAAAAATACAATTTTTTCGTATAGTTTTTCATCTTAACGGTTTTTCATCTGTCCGAATGGTTTGGCATAGTATAATTTTTTTCAAATATATAGATTCTGTCATGCGCAGTGTTTGATTTGATTCGTATACACTATTATTGTATCTTGGAATTTCAGTCTCTTCAGTTATATGTGATTCTTCAAATAAAAATAAATAAATTCTTATATGTATATTTTTAATTTTATATAGCACTTGAAAAAATAAAATTGAAAGAGTTCGTAGATGATGTTATGAAAAATGTCAATAGATAAAGATAAGACTAAATTCGAATCAATGAAATGTTCAACTAATGTTGTTAATGTCTGACAAAATTCAAATCAATAAAATATTCAACCAATATCACTTGGTAAACTTGTTACTGTTATGCTAATGTTTTTGTAATTGATTTTTTATAAAAAAAAATTTCATTAATTGTTTGAATTATGAAGTTTTGTATGCGTGGATTGATATTATTTTTCTATCGAGTTATTTAAATACTTTTCAAAAATTGTTTGATCTTTTTATTTATTATAATTTATGTAATTTTATGATTAAAATATTTAATAAATTAAAAATATAAATTTGTTATTAAATATGTTATTAAACATGTTAACACGCTTATAAACAGGTATGTATTAAAATAAGTAAAATATGTAATTAAATAAATAAGATTAGTGTTGAGAAATTTTTAAAATGAATCGAATATGATACGATACCATATCCATTCCTATATATATATATAGATCTATTGTTTATTTCACTTTTTTATTCGTCACAATATCGGTCATAGCAATATAGCATTCTTTTTTTTTTAAAAAAAAGAACAACTAAGTAGTAATTTTAATTTGTCTAGCAAATAAGTTGTCTCAGTAATAAAAACTCAGTAATAATATATATATATATATATATATATATATCAAATAATGATGGAAATAAAAAAATTGAGCATTATATTAGTAAATAAAAGTGTTTAGTTTAAAAATAAAAAAGTTTAAGTTGACTTTATTTGTTTTCAATCATAATCAAAGATTATCAACTAGATTTTTATGGGAGCTTTTAGCTAAAAATTTAAAAAAAAAAAAAATTTAACGGACAATGTTTAATTATACGATTTCTCTTAAAAATACTCTCCAAACAGATAAATTTATCTGTTTAATATACAAATAGATAAATTTATCTATTAGGCATATGAATACAAATAATGCAAACAGATAAATTTATCTTATACATATTTATGTCTAACAGATAAATTTATTTGTATTATTTATACATATTTTTAAAAAGTACAGATAAATTTATCTGCGTTTTTTATACGTGATTTCAATAAAACAGATAAATTTATTTGTGTTTTTACATGTGTTTTCAATAAAAAATAGATAAATTTATCTGTTCTAGGGTATTGTTATTCTAAAAAGACCTTGCAAGTTAAATTTTTTATGCAGTTGGATCTTACTCGTTAAAAAATTTAATGCTGAATGAAAAATAGTAAACGATTTATAAATTGAACTGTTCATTAATTTTTCGTATTTTATGTTACTTTTTAAAAAATATTAAAGAAAATAAAAAGAATTAAGATGAGTCCTAAAGTAACAAATTAAAAAGATAATTAAAAATAAAAAAATATAAATCCTACAGCCCCTCCACCCATGTCTTCCCCGCCACTCAACGAAATAAAAATGAAAAACAGTTTCGGTAGTGTATTTCGAATCTCCGAACGGTAGAATGCATTATAGATCGAGGCTTCTTGGTTTTTTTTAACGTTTTTCTATTCATTCTGTAGTTTTTCTTAAGGGTTGTAGTTAGTTAATTGAGAAGAAAACAAGTGGAGCAACCAATAAAGAGTTATCGATATACAGAGCAGCCATATACACTTTGTATTGTAGAACCAATATAAAGAGAAATAAGACAATTAAAAATGCATGTAAAGAGTTATTATAAAGATTTTGAACGGCGAGGGATACATCTGAACTCGTATGAATTATGTGATCACAGTCGATATAAAGTTACAGAAGTGCTGGGCGAATTGAAGTAGGCTCGACGTACTAGCAATTAAAGATAAGTTTTAAGAGGATCGAACAATGATAGAATTAATTAAGTAGACAAAAACCAACGTCATAACACTGAGATGTGTCTAATGCACAAACTGTTGGTAATGTGGTAGGGAACACTTCACAAAAACTTCACTAAACATATAGGAAGACATATATATGGCTATAGAGAGTGAGATTTTTTTTTTTTTTTTTTTGGTAGTGAAGTTGGGGAATGGGGGATGGTCACCTCAGAGAGTTCGAACCCTACGGCAAGCGGGGCCAAAGAGGAGCTCGACCACTCAGCTGCGCCACCACTTAGATAGTGAGATTTTGAAACCATTGAAACACTTGTGTCAACCAATTAGTAGACTGATTTGATAGAACATCTGGTTGTAACGGAACATTATTCCCAAGTTATGCCAAAATGGGGAAATCTAGTGAAAATTGGATCCAAGTTGCTCTGCCGAAATGCCAATATTTGATGAAAATTTGATAAAAAATGTCGTTCAAACGGATCTTTATTCTATACAATGAGTGTGTTGGAAATGGCCAATGCCCAAGGAAGGGGAAAGGGGCAGGGGGAAGGGGAAGGTGGGGAAGGACGTTACCATTGAGTGGGAGACTGATATTTTAAAGTTGATATCACGACGACGAGTAAATTTTGAAATCTCGTTGGAGTTTTTGGGTAATCAAAAAAGTGACATTGGTTTTCTAAATCCAAGAGTTCTTTTTATATTTTATTATCGTAGTATATAAATTATTGAAATATTCAGTTCAAATGAACAATAAAGTTTTAAGTATCGGATAAAAAGGGATTTGTTTTGGATCGGTTTGGTAACTCTAGTTTTTTGACTTTTTGACTAAAAATGTAAATAAGTCAACATGGTTCGTTGGTAAAAAAGTAAAAAAATAAATTTAAAAAGTCTAGAAGTCAAATCAATACATTAACTCCTAAAATATTCTATTAAAGCTCTACCCACTTTTAAAATACAATAATAACCTTATTCATAACTTATTTACTACTGCTACCAACTATATATAATTATTAAGAATTATTAATATCTAATAGATAAAAGGGCAAAATTGTCCAATTTGAACAAAAAATAATAAAATCAATTTTTTACCCAAATAACTAATTTCAAAAAAGCTGGTTTAAAAGTTAAGTTACCAAATAACATACTTTAAATTAAATTTAATTTTTGGGTAAATTACACTGACATCCTTTGAGGTTTTGGTCAAATACAGTCAACTTCACTCTTTTGAACAAATTACACTAACCTTCTATACAGTGAAACCGCGTTAACGAAAAAGTTAAAATAACCAAAATACCCTCAGATAAAAATTGTTAACCTTGATATAAACGCACAACGCCATCACCTACCGCCAAGCCCAACACCGCCGATGCCAATCGCTGCCGTTCATGACCATCTCCACCGCCGACGACTCTTTCGCCGCCATCAACCACGAACGCAACCAATCAGCACAACCCCCCTCCCCAAATCTCATATCTCTCTGCTCAACCCCCTCCAAATCGCATCTCTCTCTTTCTGCTCAAACCCCCCAATTCTCATTTCTCTCTCACTTGTTCAACCTCCCAAATCTCATCTCTCACTATCTCTTGTTCCACCGCTGGTGCTAATCGCCGCCATCCAAGACCGCCGGCGACTCCTCTACCAGTCAGCGCCAACCACCACGCCACCGTTGTCGCCGACGCCGCTGTTTTTCTCTCTCTCTCTCTCTGTCTCGGTAATCTCTCTCTCTCTCGTTTTCTCCCTTTCTCTCCTCCTCCACACCACGGGAGGACAGGTGTGGATGATGGTGGCGATGACCGGCAACGGTGGGGGTTGCGAAGGTGGGGGCTGCGGCGCTTGTTCTTCATCTTCCTTTCTTTCTCTTTTTTGAGCTATCACATTCACAATCAATTGTAAAATATAAATTATTTTCAATCGACAACGTTCACTACTCTTTTAATGACCTAACGCTGCAAGTGAACAGTTTTGATCGCCGATAAATTATTTAAAAAAATTCAAACCGAAATATTATCATTGTATAAACTTTATAAAAAGAAAAAAAAAGAAGAAACTGATTTCTGTGTTGAGGGGCAAAATGAAAATATAATAATTGACAGCGTTTACTACCCTTTTGATGAACTAACGCAGTTAATAAACGAATTCGATCACCGGTAAATTACTCTGGCGAATTCAAACTATCTTTTTATTGTTTTATAAACGTAATAAAAAAAAAGAAATGGCTGCAGCATTTTGAAGGGCAAAATAGAAATAAAAATAATGACGCAAACGGTGACAAACAGAACTCTAACGATTTGGGGTTGACTGTAACAATATTTAAGCTTGTAATGGAGGTCAGTGTAATTTGCCCAAAAAGGTAGAGTTGACTGTATTGCGAGGTCAGTGTAATTTACCCTTAATTTTTTAACTAAAATTGTAAAGAAAAATCAAAAAAAACAAAAACAAAAAACTTTTAAGGTAGCAGGCTGGTCGGAAAGCTGCTATTATTTCAAATAGTCCAGCAGCGGCCCAAGTTCTTCTGGGGACAAGAGAGACTTCAAATGTTCAGATGAGTACAAGTTTTCAGACAACTGTAAGATTGGATCTGATGTTGGGTCTCCATCAGCCCATTGCTATTTTGGGCCCAACATAACAGGGCGGCCCACTCTACCTTTTAAAAATGATTTTAAAATAATTTTACACGTCATTAAAACTTTAAAATATTTTTTAAAAACTCACCAAACTTTAAAATAACTTTTAAATAATCTTGGATGAAGCACACTCATTTTGAAAAATGAGGTTGCATGAAAAGTTGGAAGACTTTGTATAATGTGATTGGATTCTGTTACAAGTCCAAAGACTTCGAGATGTTATTTAAAAACTTATTGAATTTTAAAATTATTCTTAAATAAATTTTACATGTCACCAAGACTTTAAAATGTTATTTAAAAATTGACCAAATTTTAAAGTAATCTTACATGTCACTAAGACTTTAAAATATTTTTCAAAAACTTATTGAACTTTAAAATAGTTTTAAATTATTTTAAAAGTTGAAAAGACTTTAAAATGTTCTTTAAAGACACATCAGATTTTAAAATAATTTTAAAATAATCTTACAAGTTATACACACACACACACACACAACAGCTTTTATTTGATATTTATCACCTTTAAAGGCTAGACTCTATTTAATTTAATAACTAAAATTATATTTCTATTTTCTTTTATTTTTACTATTTACCTTTTTCTCTTCTCTCAAAATCCAACTATTTTCTGTTTTTCCATTTCAAACCTAACTTTTTTCTACCAGTACTTTATTCTAAATTGAACCTACTTCATCTTCCATAAAAAAATAAGCAAGAGTCAAGGTATAAAGAAAAATACAATTCTAATATACTTGCATAAGTACATGGCCAAAAAAATATACCCGGTTACATTTATATGTATATATAATTTTAGTTTTAAATTTTTTATTTTTATTAATAATGTTAGGAGGTTGTGACGAAACTAATGAAATTCTATAGTGACCTTGTTACTCTTAATAATTGAGAAGATTATTTATTATTTAAAATAATATTTTATTAAATTATGTTTAAAATAACTTTAGGCACATCTAATTGCAAGTTTATATTATATCTAGGGAATTCCTTGGTGTAAGCCATTTGGGGACAATTCAAAATATTTTTTTGCAGCATTTTAAAGCCCTAGATGGACAGTCAAGGTTTTTGGCAAAAAATTAAAAATCCAATATGCTTCATTTGACAAAAGAACAAAAAGGTGAAAACGTCAAATAAAAAAAATATCAATTCTTAAAACATCCTATTCATATCCAATTCATTCAAAAAAATAATAATACACCTACTTAATAACTTATTTACTACTAGTGTCAATTATATATATTCTTTATAATCACCTATATAAAAGAATATTATTATCCAATTTGAACAAGAAATATAAAAAAGGTAACATTTTGTCCAATTAAACAACTCCAAAAGAGCAAGTTTTAAAGTAAATTTAATTGATAAAAAAAGTAAATTTAATAAATAACCTACTTTCAATCCAAAAAAATCTTTTCGCTTAAAAAAAATAAAAATTAATTTTTAAACTAATCACCAATCTAGGTCTAAGAAACTAAAGAGAAACAAAAATGATTAATTGGACGTAGAAGGAAGGGCAAATGCCTCATAGGCTTTGGGGTGGATTCGATGGTGGGCCTAAAATGCAAGAACTCTACCCAACCCATTGAAACTTTTCTTTCAATTTTTAAACAGCAACTATAGTAAATCCCTACTCATTTGCACTGACTGTTACCAATGCCCAACTAACAACTGTAATTTTTTTTTCCTCCCTCGAAAAAGTTGGCAATCTCTTATCATTTAGAAGAAGGAACAAACTTCTAATCACCAATCAACATGGCAACTGATAATGCCAAAACAAAAAATGTTGCTTCCACACCACTTTTTAGTGCTTTTAATTTGTTGCAAAGGAAAAAAGATGAAACGGAGTGGAAGCATCAACTTCTTTTATGGCATTTGGGCCACCCATCAACATTACTTTGTACACTTTTCATGGTCACTACAGATTTTTCTAGTCGTTAATTCTAAGGTTTCAAAATTAATCAAGGCGCACAGAAGATAACTTCGACACTCGATTATCAAAAAAAATATTAATTTGCAGGGAAGTGGCCAAGATATCACTTGTGATGAGTCAATGTCTTTGGTCAAAACCCTAAAGAAAAAGAGAAATTGTTGCTAGGGCATACCATTCATATATTACACCCACATGTAAGCATTAAACACTCACTCCAATTAAGCAATTAATTGCAGAACTTAAAGTTCTTCCCAATTCCCTCCCCCTCACTAATTACAATTATGTCAACAAAGTGACTAAGGCACAATTCATCTTTGATATATTATTCTCATTTTTTGCAACAATGGCATCCGATATGTCCCTAAATTATTATTTTTTTCTCACACACTGGTTTTGTTAGCACATGGATAAAATTGAAAATTCATCTTGAGCGTGCCAAAATATATCAATTTGGGGTGTGCCCAAGCAATAGCAGCGAATTGTAGCAAGAAACAAACTTTTCGTATATTTGCAAATTCTAGTAATTTCATTTAGCAAAATAATTAATTGCTGAAGGATTAATAACCAACCCACTAACATCTCCACCTCTCTTTTCTACTTTTATCCAAGAAGCTGAGGGGTTACACGCAGCTCCAAATACCAACCGTTGGATGAACTATCAGATCAACGGCTGTCAACCCTTGTAGCTGCCCTCTATAAGCTCTTTATCCAGCTCTTGTTTGGGAGTAGTCTTTTTAGTAGAGAGAGAAAAAAAGAAAGAAAAAAGAAAAGAAAAAAAAACACAAAAACCTTTTCAAAATCAAAGCAAGTTTTTGAGGTAATTTTGGTTGCTTAAAAACAGTCATTTCTATCTTCTTTTTCAGATTTTTTAGTCTCCTTCAAGGCTCACTTTCATGGAAGGAGGGGGAAATGATGGTTTTGGTTATGGGTATCTACAAAGCAACCCAACTTTATATAGACCCAGTCCGCCATTGACAGCCATAGAAAAGTTCTTGCTGGGTAACAACCATTTGTCTCACCAACAGATTCAAAACAGTGCACAAATCCAAGGATCACTCATTCCTGCAAGTGGGTATCATGGTTTTTTTTTCTGCTGATGATAGTGTAATTGACGGCTACTACTCAGGTGGATTCTTATAGTCAAGTATGCCGGATGCTAGCTTTGTCGACCAATTTTTTCCGGGTGAAGAGACGCTTAAATGGACGAATGAGGAAAATCATAACGTTGGTTTGCATGAAGATCTCAAATCAGGAGGGATGAGCAATTCTAATGGGGTTGGGAAGAGGTCTAAAGGTGCATCTTCTTCACCTCTGATTAAAGGGCAATGGACAGATGAAGAAGACATGTGATACAATTTAATATAACACACGCCATATAATCTTTTTTCCATTTTTTTCTTCCTTAATTTTGTTTTCGATCTCTTGTTTCTTGATATATTTTCTCTGCATGAAAAATTCAATCGATGAAATTTATATATACAACTATATATATATATGTGTGTATTTGATCTTTTTGTTATTTTTTTTACTCGTCTCAATAAGAAGAATTTAAAAATTATAATAATTTAATTAAATAATGAATAAAGTTCTCAAAAATCTACCATAAAAAATAAGTCAATATGTCAAAAAAATTAAATTAAAATTTTATTTTTTAGAATATTTTATTTAAATTTTGACTATTTTTAAAATATAATAATACTTCACATTCATAACTTATTTATTACCTATAACAACTATATATAATAATTTTATCAAATATATATATATATATATATATATATATATATAAAATGTCAAATATGTAAATTAAACCAAATCAAATCAAACTAAACTTAATCTTTGTTCAAATCAAACTAAACTTAATCTTTGTTCAAATCAATTGGGATCAATTATATGAATCTTTTTATGTTATTTTACCATGTTAAAAGACATATCTTTAGTCATATATATAAAAGGCAAAATTGTATAATTTAAATAAAAAGTAAAAAAAAACTAACTTTTTAACTAAACAATTAATTTTAAAAAAGCTAATTTAAAAACTAAATTATTAAATAACATATTTTTAATTAAATTTAACTTTTTAATTAAAAATATAAAAAATATAAAAAATTAACTTTAAACTAGTGTGACAATTATAACATGAGAGAGATAGAGAGAGAGGGGCAGAGATGGGATGAGAATGATGGCAAGAAAAAAGAGGGAGTTTGGGGAGACAGCTGAAAGGAAAAATGTACTAGGATAAAGCTTTCAAAAATTTTTATTTAAGAAATAAAATAATATAAAATTTAAAATATAAAAAAATAATAGATCATAAAAATAATATAAAGTAAAAAAGTAGCCTACATGATTGAAAAAAGAGCCTTCAAAGTCAATATCTCCTCGTGCAAATTTTAATATACAATTCGGCCGTTAAAATAATACGAATGATTCACAAACTAAAATTACCCACACAAAATATTGAAATAAAATAGAAATACAAAATATAGAAATTAGAAATTTTTTTTTATTTTTATCCTCGTAATAATAATTATATTTTTTTTCCTCCATGCACATTTCTTATATTTTTCTCTACACAAAAAAATTAGAACTTTCAGTCAAAAATTTAAAAAATTAAATTTTAACGCGCAAGATTTATCAATAAAAAATTTAACGCGCAATATCCAATTACGTGATTTTATATGTTTTGCATAATAAATAGATAAATTTATCTGTTTGCAGTCAACACAGATGATGCAAACAGATAAATTTATCTGTATTCTTTATAGGTGTTTTCAATTAGATAAATAAATTTATCTGTACTCTTTACACGTACTTTCAATAAATAACAGATAAATTTATCTATATTCTTTATACATATTTTAAAAATGTACAGATAAATTTATTTATATTTTTTATACGTTCTTTCAATAACACAGATAAATTTATATATATTCTTTATATGTGCTTTCAATAAAACACATATAAATTTATTTGTATTTTTCATACATATTTTGAAAACGCACATATTTTGAACTTTGCGCGTTAAAACTTTTATACGAATAGACATTACTCATTAAAAAATCTTATACTGGATAAAAAATAATAAATGGCCTATAAATTAAATTGTTCTTAAATTTTCTGAAAAAAAATACTATAACTGGCATACTTATATGAGGGTGTTTGGTTGAACTTTTTAATTCCCTTTTTAACTTATTATTACTAATTTTAACAATAATTTATAATTTTTTTAAACACTCATAACTAATGTTACAAGTTATGATTATTTTTTTATTTCAAGTACAAGCTAATTTTTTCTTTCATATCAACTATAAGCTAAAATATTTATAAAATACTTACAATTTGTGTTACAAATTATAATCTATGAGTTATTAATTCTAACAATGCGAATGAAGTGCTTGGGAATATTATTGCTAGTAATTTATAGATTGTAACTTATAGTAAAAGTTTTGAATGTTTGTTAAAGATTATAATTAGTAGTTGAAATAAAAAAATAGTTAAAAATTATAGTAAAAGTTGTGAGTGTTTAAAAAATATTATAACTTATATCTAAAATAAATAGAAAAAAATTAAAAACTAATAGCATTTATTTAGCTTAACACCCCAAACATCCTCTAGCATTTATATATATATATATATATATATAATCAAAAGTAATAAATATTGAATAACCCGAAATAAAGTCATCAATCAATGTGAACATAATGATAATTTTATTACTCTGTAAAACGTATAATTTATGCCCATAAAACTACATTAAGAATCTATATAAATTTGGCAACTCTCAAATAATTAAGTGGTTAGTTTTTTATTTTTTTATAAGAATTTCTCCAACAGAATGTAAAGGAGGGTGTAGGTGGGGGACGTTGGTAGAATAACAAAAGTACTTAGGCATTCGTTCAATTACAAAATTAGAACTTGCGATTAAATTATTTTATTAATAATCTCATATATAGATGTGTTTAGTAACTATTTGGTAGGAGATAAAAAAAATTTCCAACTAATTTAATACTCCTTATTAAAAGAGTAAGTTAGTCTCAAACTATTTTGATTATTTTTGTACATTAAAGGTTTAACCGTGTGTGTATACGATGGGTGCATTCCACTTGTTTAAATATGTCGTTTTTTCATCAAGCTAACTATATACTATTGAAAACTATGAAAAATTGAATATTAAAAATGATAAGATATATAATTAAAATTGAGAATTCATATTGTACCCTCCCTCTCACTAATTACAATTATGTCAGCAAATTGACTAAGGTACCTTTCATCGTTGATATATTGTACTTTTTTTGGACAATGATAGCATTTGATATGCCTTAAATTTTTTTTTTTTTTTCATACACTGATTTTGTTAGCACATGAGTAAAGTTGTTAATTCATCTTGAGTGTGCCAAAATAAATCATTTTGGGGAGTGCCCAAGCGATGGCAGTGAATTGAAGCAAAAAATAAACTTTTCATATATTTGCAAATTTTAGTAATTTTATTTAGCAAAATAATTAATTGTTGGGGGATTAATAACCTAACCACTAACCTCTCCACCTCTCTTTTCAACTTTTGTCCGAGAAGAAGCTGAAGGGTTACATGCAGCTTCAAATCCCAACTGCTGGATGGACTGTCAGATCAACGGTTGTCAACCCTTGTAGCTGCCCTTTATAAGCTCTTTGTCCAGCTCTTGCTTGAGAGTAGTCTTTCAAGTAGAGAGAAGAAAAGAAAAACACACAAAAATCTTCTGAAAATCAAAGAAAGTTTTGAGGCAATTTTGGTTGCTTAAAAACAGTCTTTTCTATCTTCTTTTTTAGATTTTTTAGTCTCTTTCAAACCTCACTTTCATGGAAAAAGGGAGAAATGGTGGTTTTGGTTATGGATATCTACAAAACAACCCAACTTTATATAGATCTAGTCTGTCATTAATAGCCATAGAAAGGTTCTTATTGGGTAACAACCATTTATCTCACCAACAGATTCAAAACAGTGTGCAAATTCAAGGATCACTCATTCCTGCAATAGGGTATCATGGTTTTTCTTCTGCTGATGCTGCTGCAATTGATGGCTACTACTCAGGTGGATTTTTATGATCAAATTTGTCGAAGATTAGCTTTGTCAACTGCTTTTTTTCCGGGCAAAAAGACGCTTAAATGGATGAATGAGGGAAATCCAAATGTTGGTTTGCATGAAGATCTCAAATCAAGAGGGTTGTGAAATTTGATGGGTTGGGAAGAGAGCCAAATGTGCATCTTCTTCACATTTAATTAAAGGGCAATGGACAAATGAAAAAGACATGCGATATAATATAATATAACGCACCCCTTATATTTCTTTTTCTAATTTTTTCTCCTTTAATTTTGATTTCGATCTCTTGTTTCTTGATATCTTTTCTGCATGAAAATTTTAATTGATAATGTTTATATGTACAATAATACGCGCGCGCGCGCACACACACACATATATATATGTATTTGTTCTTTTTGTGTTATGAAGAAAACTGCTTAAGTTGGTGAAGCAATATGGGGTGAGAAAATGGTTTCAGATAACCGAGAAAATGGTCGGTAGGGCTGGAAAACAGTGTCTCGATCAATAGCACAACCATTTGCGGCCTAATATCAAGGTGTTTTCTCCGCTCAATTTTCATAATTTGAGGTTTTCAGAGGTCACTTTTATTTTTTTCTTCTATCATTCAGTTAAAAATGGTATACATTTTTTTAACAACTAATCGTAGGCAATTGAGTGTCTTTATTTTAGATATCAAGGTCTTCCAGGCATATATCTTGTTGGGTTTCTAATAGCATTCGCAACAAATATCTAAGAACTGAGAATTGGTTTGGATTTATACACACACGCACATATATGTGTATGTAATTTTAAAATAATTTTACATGTCACTAAAATTTTAAAATATTTTCCAAAAACTCACCGAACTTTAAAGTTATTTTTAAAAATTCTTGGATGAAGCACACCCATTTTAAAAAATGAGATCACATGAAAAGTTAGAGGACTTTGTACCATCCACTCTGATGTTGTCGAATTCTATTCGACTTTCAAATAATCTTATAAATTGAAAAGTTAGAGGACATTGTACCATTCAAATTTTAAAGTAATCTTATATGTCACAAAGGCTTCAAAATAGTTTTAAATTATTTTACAAGTTGAAATGACTTTAAAATGTTCTTTAAAAACACATTAGATTTTAAAATAATTTTAAAATATTCTTACAAGTTATATATATATATATATATATATATATATATATAGACACACACACACACAACAGATTTTATTTGATATTTATCATCTTTAAAGGCTAGACTTTATTTAATTTAATAACTAAAATTATATTTCTATTTTCTTTTATTTTTACTATTTACCTTTTTGTCTTCTCTCACAATGCAACTCTTTTCTCTCTTTCCATTTCAAACCTAATTTTTCTCTGCCAATACTTTATTATAAATTGAACCTATTTCGTTCTCCATAAACATTAAGTAAGAGTCAAGGTATAACAAAAAATATAATTTTAATATATATGCATAAGTACATGGCCAAAAAATTATACCTGGTTACATTTATATGTATATATAATTTTAGTTTTAAATTTTTAATTTTTATTAGTACTGTTTGGAGATCATGACAAAACTAATGAAATTCAATAGTGACGTTGTTATTCTTAAAAATTGAGAAAATTATTTATTATTTAAAATAATATTTTATTAAATTATGTTTAAAATAACTTTAGGCACACCTAATTGCAAGTTTATATTATATCTAGGGAAT
>JAOTRH010461223.1:0-28512 GCA_034768845.1 Heliamphora exappendiculata
TTATCCCTATTCGCCTATAAATAGGCCATATATTGTACAGTTTCAATACACAGAAAATATACAGTTATTTTACTCTTATCAATTTTTTCACTTTTAAATTGATGAATCTAAAAGGTACAAAATTTAATGAAAATTGATTTTTTACTCAAGATTTTAAAAAAAAAGTCTCCAGAAAAATATCGTAGATGGAACGTGAGTGACCGGAAAGTGGAGCACTTGACTTCAGGGCCTTTCAACTCTTTTTGTTTTTGTTTTTATAATCAAATTCAAATTTGATAAAAATGAATTAAAATTGAATTTTAACCATTTCATTAAATTTATACCAAATCAAGAAGAAAAAAATAATTTTTCATCAAATTGGGAAAAGTACAAGTTTTTCACCAAAATTGGTGAAAGAAGCCGTTGGGATAAATTAGGATTTTTTTACAAAAAAATCGTTAAAATGTTTAAAAGATGAGAAATTTGAGCATTTTGAAAAAAAATATTTTATATTTAATTTTAATCAATTTATGTCGTGAAATACAATATATAAAGAATTAATCACACAAACTCAACACGCTAACTTTTTAACGTGGAAAACCTAACTTGAATAAAAAATCACGGGACTGATATAAGTTCACGTAATCTAAGTACCAAAAAATTAAACATGTACTAGATACTCACTTGCAAATTTTGATCGAATCATCAATTTAAATGTCTTAAACTTGTTTGTCGAATTTACGTACACTGTTCTCTACTTGATTACACAGCAACAAATCCTCGTAGTTTCACAAGTATCGAAATCCTTAATACTCCTCACCGGCAGAATTCTCCGTTGGTAAACTTAGAAATTTATCTAAATCGAACACGAATGTTCTTTATGCTTTTTGGGTCTTGAAAAACACTTTTGAAAGTGATCCAAAGGATCTATTAAGGATATGTAATATTGTTCTAAAGTGTGATTTTTGAGTAGGTGTATGCTAGGAGTTCGAGTTTTACCTGAACTTAAATTATTAGGAGTTCGGTCGAGCAGACTCTGAACCGCTCGAGCGGTCAAGTACTAGCTAATATTCTGCATGAACTGTACTTGCTCGAATCTGCTTCAAATACTTGTATTTAAAGCTTCAAGTCTTGTTCTTTAGTTTTTTGATATGACAATGATTTCGACCAAAGATTTTTAATGAAATTAAAATTCACAATTTCCTAGGAATTCTATTTAGGGTGATTTGGTCTAAGATTTTTATTTTGGCTACTTTTTAAAGGATAAGGACTAAATTCTAAACTATTATTCCAGTATGTCATATTTTCATATATCATACCTAAAATACCCCTGAAATTGGTCTAAATATTTTCCACTATAATCGTCATACAAATTGGTAACATATATATTTTCGTATCAAGCGAACATAAAATATTTAAATAAAAATCACAAAAGAGTACTGATGTTTATAATACATATAATTATTTTGATAACAAACATATTCTCATTTTTCTTACACTAAAAACACAGACTCCTCTCATTTTTAAGGAAGAAATATATTCATTTTCTGTTAGTAAAACATGTTCTTATTATCTGTTGCAAATTATTATTTGCTGCTACAACATTATCGTTCCATGCAAGGAAAATCACTCATTTACTACAACACCATATTTTCATATAGATAATATACTAATTATCTATTATCATTTTTTGCAACTCAATATTTTACATTCAGTGGTACAGAACTAGACAAATTAGGCTGTAATACTTATAGCCAAGAATGTTGTTAGTTCTAGGCAACCAAAGAGGAGGTATGAATTGAGTTTTAAAATGATAATAACAATTTTTAAAATTTTTTTAAAATTTTTTTAATTTCACATAAACTAATATAGCAAAAGATATAACCAACAGTGAAATTAAAGAGGTAAAAGAAAGAAAGTGGAACCAGACACCATGATTTATAGTGGTTCGGTTTCTTCCAATCCTACGTTCACTCCTCAAAACTCCCTTTGAAAATTTGCACTATAACCGAATGTTTTATAGGTGTATTCAAAAGCTTTTATAGCTTGAAGAGGTTTCTATAAATAATTCTCTGTTTTTCTAAACTCTTTTAAGTTCTTCTTTAATAAATTAGCTCACTCTCTTAAAATATTACAATGATGACTCACCCTTTATAATAAATAAGATTTGAATTAGAGATTTACTAACACTCACTCCTTACAATGATTTGCTAATAAATGTATAAGGAGGTGAGAGAATTTCAACTGAATGAATTAATGTAGCAGTGAATGCTTCTTTGAAAAATTTAAGCTTTCAATGCAATTAATAGAATAGTGTCAAGTAGTTTGAAACTCTGAAAATTAACTACTTATATAGTCCACTGAAGTAAATAATCATTGGGTGGTTGGTGGAGGCAATAAATGCTCTGAAAATATTACTGTTCAAACTAGTGCATTTTTTGAAATCCGTCGCAGGTGCTGATACAAATTCCTTCGGTGTCGACACAATCTGGTCGTGACCTTAGTTTTTGGGCAAATGTTTCGGCTCAATACTTCGCTGGTATCGACTTTATTTTTGCATTTTTTTCACCCACACAGTGGTGTCAACTCATGAATCTTTTGGTGTCGACCCTTTTATTTCTTCAATATTTCAGTTGGGACCTTGGTGTCGACTCAAATCAGAGTTAGTGTTAACTCAAGTCTTCATAGTCTACTCATGGTGTCGACTCATGTTTTTGCTAGTGTCGACTAAGATGAGAAACTTTAGCTACTAAAAAAAGGGTGTTGACACATCTTTACTTTGGTGTCGACCCCTTCAGTCAGACTTAGCTACTGAAAAAACGGTGTCGACTCTTCTTTATTTGGTGTGGACCCAAGATGGCCGAATTGGTTACTGGAAAAACAGCGTCGACCCTTCTTCATTTTGGTGTCGATCTAAACTACTTGTTTTTGGAGGGTGCATTTGTGTCGACTCATTTATTCTTTGGTGTTGACTTATCATGAATCCTAGTCTAATACTAGACATGTCGGCACAAATCTCTTTGGTGTCGACACACTTGAGTTCCTGAAACTTTTCAAACAAAGCTGTTAAGGTATCAACCCTAAATTTCAATGGTGTCAACACATTTGAGTTTGTCAAGCGTGCTTTGCTTGTAGGTGTTGACCCAAAAGCAAATTAGTGTCGACACTAAGCGTTTTATTCAAGAACACTAAGTGTCAACCCATTTAACTCGATGTGTCAGTACAAATGACATAAAGTGTCGATATTACATTTTTTAAAATAATTAATATAATTTTTTAAAAATAATTTAATTAAAAAATATAAATTAATAAAATTATCAAAATCTATTAAAATGCCATTGGACTAACAATCTCCCCGTTTTTATGATGACAATATTTTCTAAAATATATTTGAATAGATTGTGGATAAGGATATTTTCCTTATCTTTATGCCTTTAACAAGATATTCAATCATAACAATGAGACATTAAACAGTTCATGATACTCATTCAATATTGCAACTACAAATCACAATATGGCAATCAATCAACAAGTGAAACTTAAATAACATGATTTTCATACAATTATCTAACAGAGATAGAAAAAGTAGAATTCCCAATTCATAATTTAAGCAATAATCCCATACAGACAACTGCTAATGTTTTTCAAAATCATATACCATTCATTCACAATCATAAAGTGTTTTTAAAAACAAACATTCACAACACATTCACAACCAAAACACAAAATAAAGACAGCAAGTATGTTTTTCAGGTACATCTTCTCCTTCCTGTTAAAAAAACTTAAACTTCTTTTTTTTTCTTCTCTTCTTATTTTATTCTTTTCCTTCTTCTTTTTCTGTTTCTTCTCCCATCTTGTCAACATCAAAAGAGGGGGCTTCAGATGTCATCGAATTTCTTTTTCTTCTGCTTTTTATCTTCTATAGCCTTTTTCCTTCCAACTTCTCTTTCTTTTGCTACCAGTGACTTCTCAGAGGTTTTCTCTTGTGCTTCTAGAGCTACAAAAGTAGTTGCAAGGGCTAGGTATGCTTCTCGTCTTAGCGGTGCTTCCTTTTCTGCATTTGTCTCTTTGGGCTTGAATTGCTTAGCCCATGCTTCCTTGAGCAAGTTTATGTGCTTATCCACCTTCCTATAGTTTTGCTAAACTGCCATCACCACCCCTTCATCATATTTTTTCCTGATCTGCTGGAGGATATTCTTATTGGCTTGAACAATTTTATCAATGCTTTTGCCCATGTTTTGGCTAAGGATAATTCCTGCTTTGCAAGCATTCTGAACTTCTTTCATAAGGACTTTTTGTTTCCCACTGATCAGGACAACAGTCTCAGCAATAGTGTTAATACGACACCCAAGATCATGCATGTCAGCTTCAACCTTCTGATGAAGGGATGCCAACGATGCACTCATGCACTGAACTAGGGAAGTCAGTTCGGCCAACTGAAGGGATGAGGGAGGCTCAGATTGAGCAGATGCGGATGAGGCACCGAAAGTTAGAGGAGGAGGATGAGGAGGTGGAATAGAGGAGGAATGTGCAAAAGGATCAACCCTAGGGGAAGGGAGAGAAGATTTAGGTGAGGAAGGACCACAAGGAACAGGGGAGACATGTGATCTAGAAAAAGGTGGCGGATGATGATTTTTCTGGTGGATGGGTTTCTAGATGAAAGAGAGGCAAAACTTGCCTTTTTGGTGGTCCAGACCCCATTGATCTAAGTGATCTACATGTGCTTGAGAGTGGTTCTATTATAGAGGTCATGTTTGGAGAAAGGGATCTCTTTCTCCTTAGATAGATCAACACCAAAATGTCAAAACACTTTATTGAGGTACATACTGTGCGGGATGGAGGTGTTGGATTTGGTATACGACTAGAGCATGTCAGAAATAAACAAATAAACGAGATCAAGCTTGTGGCCTTCTAGGATGCACCACATAATGAAGATGTGCATGAAAGACACATCTCCAAATTTTCCAGATTGGGGCAAGAAAATGTGGTTAACAAAATGATGAAGGAGCCTCATCTCTGGATTTAGAGAGTTGGCCTCCAAGGGCTTTATGGGGTCAACAACATCAATCTAAAAAATCTTTTTCATAACATCATGGAAAGAAAAGTTCTCAATGGTCCTCTTTTTTCTATGGCAGGGAATGAAGAGTCTATCATTGAGAAGACCGAGAATGCTGTTCAATGTTTCAGAATTAAAATGGATTTCAATACCATTCACCCAAGTAGTGATAGTTGTATCAATGAAAGTGCCAAACACTTTTATGTGAGCATAAAATAGTTTAACTAGAGTGGGGTAATGGTGGTCTTGAATCTGTAACAAATTCATCCACCCTAGAGTGGTAAACCACTCCGAGAATTTCATTTCAATGGAGTTGAAGAAATTAAAGTTAATCGAACGGCCAAAGATTACCTTGCGATTGACAAACGAGAGGAAGTACATGTATTTTATGCGGGTGTACTGAAACTTGAGGGAGGTGTCGATTCCCGTCTCTGTTGTTGGTACTGTTGCCGTCTTCTTCTTCTTTTTCGACTTGGGGTTTAAACTCTTACCGGCGTTGAGACGCTTACTTCCTTTTCCCATTGTTTGAGGTGGCCTCGAAGGTTGGGGTGTTGACTCTAGGATTTTAAAGTCGCAAAAGGGACAATGAGAGAGAGAAGGAGACGAAGGGACAGTTGGTTAACTGAAAGGTTGAGCACGAGTATGAAAAAGGGGAGAAAATCGCCTATATAAACTTTACGAAATGTGTCAACACGTTTCTTATGGGTGTCGACATTTTTCACGCGACACAGTGGATGTTTAAAAACAGAAATTGTGTCGACATTGCTTTAGCAAGGTGTTGAAACTTTTGGCTCATTATGTCGACACTCTTCACAAGTGAGTCGACACAAATTTAATCGAGAGCAAGATAACGCATTTTGTCGACACTATATAGCTGAGGGTCAACACTTTTCTCAAAATGTATTGATACTATATAGCATTTGTGCCAGCACTTTCACATATGTGTCGACACGTTTTAACATTGTGTCGACACCTTTCACACATCAATTAAAGCATGAAAAGCATTGAACAGACATGATTAGTATGATATATAATCATCAATTTAGAGCACATACCATACTAAGTTCTCTTCTAATATAACAAAATCTTTCTTCATTAAGAAGTTTCGTGAATATATTAGCAAGTTGATGATCTGTGACTACAAATTCAAGTTCTATATTTTCTTTTTGAACATGATCTTTAATAAAATGATGTCTGATTTCTATATGCTTTGTTCTAGAGTGTTAAATAGGGTTCTGGAATATATTAATAGCACTAGTGTTGTCACACTTAATGAGAATGTGATCTAAGCATACATCATAGTCTTCGAATTGTTGTTTCATCTAAAGAATTTGTGCACAACAGCTACAAGCTGTAATGTACTCAGCCTCAGCTATAGATAAGGCTACTGAGTTATGTTTTTTTGCTAAACCATTATATGAGTGAGTGTCCTAAGAGTTGACATGTTCCACTAGTACTTACTTTTCCTATCAATTTTGTAACCGGCAAAGTTTGCATCAGAATAGCCAAATGGCTTAAAGGCTATTCTTCTAGAATAGAATAATTTTAGGTTTTGTGTACCTAAGCGATATCTAAAGATGCGTTTAACAACAGTCACATGAAATCTCTTAGGACTAGCTTGAAATCTAGTACACATGCATACATTAAACAGTATATTAAGTCTACTAGCAGTTAAGTACAGCAGAGAATCAATCATACCTTTATATCTTTTTTCTTCTACTGCTTATCATTCTCATCTTTGTCAAGCTTTGTTGAAGGGCACATAGGAGTTTTCATGGGTTTTGCATTAAGCATGTCACACCTCTTCAATAAATCTCTGGTATACTTAGACTGATATATGAAGATTCATTCTTGAGTTTGTTTAATTTGAAGTCCAAGAAAGTAATTAAGTTCACCCATCATGCTCATTTCAAATTCTACCCTACATACACTTAGCAAGGTCCTTGTAGAGGATTTTATTAGTTGAACAAAAAATGATGTCATCTACATAAGTTTGTACAACTAGCATGTCTTTTTTCTTAGGCTTGATGAAAAGAGTTGTATCAATTTTACCTCTGAAAAACTTATTTTTCAATCAAGAATTTGCTAAACCTTTCATACCAAACTTTTAATGCTTGTTTCAAACTATAGAGAGCTTTTATGAGTTTAAAAACATGATTTGAGAAGTCTGGTTTTTAAAATTAGAAGGTTGTTTTACAAAGACTTCTTTAGAGATAAAACCGTTTAGAAAGATGCTTTTGACATTCATTTGATAAATTTTAAAATTTTTAAAACATGCAAAACAAGCAACATCCTAATGACTTCAAGTCTAGTTACAAGAGCAAAAATTTTATTAAAATCGCTGCATTCTTCTTGATTATAACATTGGGCTACCAATTGAGTTTTGTTCCTAAAAACTATTTCATTCTCATCTATTTTATTCTTAAAATCCCATTTTGTATCAATAATAGAGTGATTCTTAGGTTTTAGGACTACAGTCTAAACTTTGTTTCTTTCAAATTAGTTTAGCTCTTCTTGCATAACCAAGATCCAAAAATAATCATTTTCAGTTTCTTCAAAATATTTTGGTTCAGTCTGGGAAAGCAATTCTAAATTACCACAATCATTATGTAGTGAAATTTTAGTTTTTATACCTTGAGCTGGGTTACTAACGATCAAATCTTTTGGATGACCATGAACATACCTCTATTCCTTAGGAAGATCTGAATTTTTCTAGTCTGAAGGACTTGCAGCCGGTTGTTCTTCATTTTGTTGCATATTTGTGACTTTCTCTTGATTTGGTTCTTCTTAGTATTTGATAAAGATGTCTTCAACACCTTTTTCTATATCAATAATGTTATCTTCACAAAGTTCCTTAGAAGAACTGAGGTTAACCTCATAAAAAATAACTTGTATAGATTCTTCAATAACTAAGGTCTTTTTGTTGAAAACTCTATAGGTTTTACTAAATATAGAATAACCCAAGCAAAACCCCTCATCAAATTTGCATTGAACTTGTCCAAAAAAAATTTGTTGTTGTTTAAAACAAAATATTTGTAACTAAAACCACGAAAATAACTGGTGTTAAATTTTTTTTCATTCCACAACTCATATGGAGTTTTTTTTAGAGAAGTTCGAATCATGGCTCTGTTCATAATATAGCAAGCTGTATTGACGGTCTCGATCCAAAAGTATCTTGGTAGATTATTTTCACATAGTATGATTCTAGTAATTTCTTCTAGAGGAATTCTTTCTTTTAACTATACTATTTTTTGAGGAGTTCTATGAGCAGAAAAATTATGATATATACCACTTTTATCACAAAATTTTTCAAAATTTGTTTTCAAATTTCATACTATGATCACTTTTGATATTTGTAATTTGAAAACTTTTTTTATTTTGAATTCTCTGAGACAGTTTTAAAAAAGTAACAAAAGTTTCATCCTTATGAGTTAGGAATAATACCCAAGTGTATCTAGAGAAATCATCAATTACAACAAATACATATATTTTGCCTCAAAGGCTAAGAGTCTTTGTAGAACTAAATAAGTTCATGTGCAACAGTTGTAAAGGCCTAGAAGTTAAAATTACTTTTTTTGATTAGAAAGAACTTCTAACTTGTTTGCCTTGTTGACATGCATTACAGATTTTATCTTTTTCAAATTTGAGTTGAGACAAACTAACCACCAACTTATTTTTCAAAAAATTTGAAATCAAATTCATGTGAGCATGCCTAAGTCTTCTATTCTATAACCAAATGTTATCACTCAAGGCTACTAAGCATTTTGTATTATTTTTAGATAGGTCATTAAGATTGAAAGTGTATACATTTTTATGCCTATGACCTTTAAAAATAACTTTGTGGTCGATTGAGTTTCCAATAATACACTTATCATGATTAAAAACAATTTTGTGGTCTCAAAGCTGACTGATGCTAAGAAGGTTATATTTCAAAATATTAATAAGTAAAATATTTTCAATAGAAGGGGAACAATTTTTAACAATACAACCAACTCTTATGATTTTGCCCTTACTATTGTCTCCAAATGTCACAAATTGACTATCTTTGGGCATGAGAGAGACAAACATTGGCTTGTCACATGTCGTGTATCTTGAACATGTACTATCAAGGTACCACATCCCTTTTTGAATAAATACTTGAGACACACCTGCAAAGAAAATAAAGTTTTAATTTTTGATACCCAAATTTTCTTGGGTCTATTGGAGTTAGTTCTATGTGGTGTGTTCTCTTTGAAACCCAGACCCTTTTAGCAGATGCAACATGAATGTTTCTATGTGGACAGTGTGTGACAATATGTCAATTCTCATAACAATGAATGTAAGTAGCATGAGAATGATTAGAAGAGGTTTTAACAAAAATATTGCTCAAAAAATTTTATTTTATTTTTGGTTAATAACCTATGCCAGCTTTGTTAAAAACGTATTTTTTCATGCCAAGAAATATGTCTAAGTTCTCTTTTTCAAGAATGAATGTATGCACAATGTTGGTGAGATCTTCTACATTATCACTTAAAACTTTGTTTTTATTTTTTAAAGAAATTACTTGACTTGACAGAGAAAGTTTTTCTTCATTTAAAGATTTATTTTCATTTGATAAGGAAAGAACCATTTTCTTAGGAACGAAATTTTTAGCAACCATTTTTCTTAATTCTTCATGCATATTCTCAAATGCAAGTTGTAGTTCTTTTAAAGAAAAAAGGATAATCAATTACCTAATTATCTTCCTTGGCCATGAGGTATATATTAACTACTTCATTCTCTTCTTTTTCATCCTCAAAACCGTTATCATCACTTTCACCCCAAGCAGCCAACATTGCCTTCTTGAACCTCTTTTTGTAGTATATTTTGAGTTAGGACATTAAGCCTTTATGTGACTAGACTTTTTGCACTCAAAGAAAATGATTTCATCTTTCTTGTTGTTACTTTTGAATATGTTAGTTTCTCCTTTGAATATGTTGGGTTCACCTTTGTGCCTATCTTTCTTGAAGAACTTTCTTCATCTTTATTTTTTATTTCTAAGAAATTTTTTAAACTTTTTTATGATGAGTGCAAGGTCTTCATTTTCATCACTGAAGGAATCTTCATCGAATTCATTCTTGGGGATGAAGGACTTGAAGGCAATTTTTTTTTCTTTTTGTTGTCTTCTTTATCATCCACCTTGATGTTCTTCTCATGGGTCATGAGTAACCCAAGAAACTCCTCCAAACTAATAATGGTGAGGTTCTTAGTCTCTTGAATCGCTGTCACATTGGCTTTCTAACTTTTTAGCATACACCTTAGAATCTTTCTCATCATTTTTGCATTAGTCCATTCTAGTAAACATTTCAGAAATGGTTTTAAAATAGGTTATCTTGAACAATTCATAATTATGAACAAGCATGCTAATTTTAGATTATTTGACTTGGTTGATACCCTCATGAGTAACCTCAAGTTTATCTCATATCGCTTTGGCAGTGTCATATGTGGAGATCCTATTGAACTCATTAGGGTCATATGAGCAATGTAATAGGTTCATGGACTTTGTATTTTTTTTAATCTCTCTAATATTAGCCTCTGTCAATTCATTTTCAAGCTTAGGGATAGTGACCCCTTCTACCACAGTGGTAGGCCTTCTTGATCCATTTATGATGACCCTCCAAAGGTCATAGTTAATAGTTTGGATGTAAATCCTCATCTTGGCTTTTCAATAATTATAGTTTGTTTCATTGAATAAGGGTGGTTTATTGGTGGACTGGCCTTTTGGTTGAACTGGTCCAATACTGATTGCTACAGCTCCTATTTGATTGTTAAGTCATTAAACAAAAGACCAAGCTCTGATATCAATTTTTAGTGCTAGACAACCCAAGAGAGGGGTGAATTATATTTTAAAACAATAATAATAATTTTAAAATTTTTTTTGAAAGCCTTTTAATTTCACAAAAACAAATATAGCGGAGATATAACTAACAGTGAAATTAAAGAGATAAGAGAGAGAAAATGGAACTAGACACCAAGATTTATAGTGGTTCGACTTCTTCCAAGCTTACGTTTACTCCTCAAGATTTTTATTGAGAATTTGCACTATAACCAAATGCTTCACAGGCGCATTCAAAAGCCTTTACAGCTTGAATATGTTTCTGCAAACAATCTCTTGTTTTTTGAACTCTTTTAAGCTCTTTTTTAAGAAGTTAGCTCACTCTCTTAAAGAATCATAAGATTGACTCACCCTTTTACAATAAATGATATTTGAATCAGAGATTCATTAACCCTCACTCCTTATAATGATTTGCTAATAAATGTACAAAGAGGTGAGAGAATTTGGGCTGAAAGAGTTAATGTAGTAGTGAATGCTTCTTTGAAGGATTTGAGCTTTCAATGCAATTAATAGAATAGTGTCCAATGGTTTGAAGCTCTAAAAATTAACTCTTTATATAGCCTACTAAAGTAAATGATAGTTGAGTGGTAGGTGGAGGCAATAAATACTCTGAAAATGTTACCGTTCGAACCAGCGCACTTTTTAAAATCCGTCGCAAGTGTCGACACAATCTGGTCGTGTCCTTGGTTCTTGGGCAAATGTTTCGATTTAGTACTTCGTTAGTGTCGATCTTATTTTTGCATTTTTCTTACTTACATAGTGGTGTCAACTAATGGATCTTTTGGTGTCGACCCTTTTTTTCTTCAGTTTTTTAGTTAGGACCTTGGTGTCGACTCATATCAATATTGGTGTCGACCCAAGACTTCATAGTCTGCTCATGGTATTGACTCATGTCTTCGTTGGTGCCGACTAAGATGAGATACTTTAGCTACTGGAAAAATAGTGTCGATACATCTTCACTTTGGTGTCGACCCATTCAGTCAGACTTGGCTACTGGAAAAATGGTGTCGACCCTTCTTCATTTTGGTGTCGACAAAAGAAGTCTGACTTAGCTACTAGAAAAACAATGTCGACCCAAACTGCTTGTTTTCGGAGGGTGCCTTTGTGTTGACTCTTTTTTTTTGTGTCGACTTATCATGGATCTCGGTCCAATACTTAAGGTGTCAACATAAATTTCCTTGGTGTCGACAAACCTGAGTTCCTGAAATGTTTCAAGCAAAGCTATTAAGGTGTCGACCCTAAACTTCAATAGTGTCGACGCACTTGAGTTTGTCAAGCGTGCTTTGCTTGTAAGTGTCGACCTAAAAGTCAATTGGTGTCGGCACAAAACGTTATGTTTAAGAACACTAAGTGTCAACCCATTTAGCTCAATATGTCAGCACAAATGGCACACGGTGTCGGCTCATTTAGCATGTAGTGCGACACTACCTTTTTGAAATAATTAAATATAATATTTTTAAATTATTTAATTAGAAAATATTAATTAATAAAATCATCAAAATCTATTAAAATGTCCTTGAGCTAACAAATGTTTTTGACATAATCTTATGGAAGAAGCAAGAAGGCGATGAAAAAGTCCTCCAACTATAGCAATCTATTATATTAAGATTTCTTGCAAGAATGGCTGGTCGATTATCCACCGGCCTGTTCGATGTCATAAAGACTAGGTTGATGCTCTAGGCCTATTTGTGATTTGATACTCGTCGAATATTGATACTACAAATAAGCATATGCGTTCATTTTTATACTACATTCAGTACAAATGATATCGTGTGATGAATATATCATTCATGCGCCAGAGATAATAGAGAATCAAAATTGGTAAATCCCTAAGATATGAAATGGTGAGCTGGAATGGAAGGTTGGATCAAATCAATTACTTAATTGTAAGTTTATATATGCACATGTATATCTCACATTTTCTTACTTACCAAGGGTTAAATGATCCATATTGATAGATAATTTCAAAAATAGAAACTTATTAGAATATAAGATAAATGGATAGAACTTATCCCAAAACAATTTATGAAAATAAGACCCTACAGTAATTAACTCTCATATTAATATACAAGACTTATGCTAACCAAGTATCACGACTCCTAATCCAACTATGAGTCTTACAATACTTCAAAGACTTATATTACTTGAATTGCCAGAATAATTAAATATATAATTTAAAATTCCTATCACATTTCCTTTTTTTTTAAATATAAAAGGTGGTTAAAGTAGGTTTTGAGAATATGTTGGAGCATTCAAATAAAACTTTCAACTAAATTTTTTAGACTTTTCAGTCGGAGGTCCATACTTACAAGTTTATCCAATAGTAGGTCCATCAATAAAAATCTTAACGTGTAAGACTAATTCATTTAAAAAGTAAATTTTTTCTAAAAATATCTTTATACAATAACCAATTGTCATAGGCTTCCTTCTGATTTTAAGAGAGAATCCAAAAGTTTTTTCTGTTCACGTTGACATCAACATCCTCGACATGGGAATCTCATAACGGAGCATACATTTTGCATTCTAGGATTTTATGGAAACCTTTCCATATGTTTCGTATTCCGGGGATTCCATGGGGAGCTTTTTCAGGCTCGTTTAGGTTAGTTTATCAATAATATATATATCTTGAAACAAAATTGATAAAATATTTTAAATTAGATAAATTTATATAAAATAGATAAATTTAAATGTTTTGTATAAGTTTATCTGTTTGCTATATAAATTTATCTGTTTTTTATAAATTTATTTACAAACAATAAATTTGTTTATTTTTGTATATTTATTTGTTTGATCCATTAGCTACGCAAACGGATAAGTTTATCTGTATGCATAGTAATAAAAAAATAAATTTATATATTTAATTTGTTTGCAGTAAATAAATAAATTTATCTGTTTACTATTTGCGTATTTGTTTGATTTTTTTGCAGTAAACAGATAAATTTATTTATTTACATATTTATCTATTTATATATAAAATAGATAAATTTATCCAATTTTTATACAAAACAAATAAATTTATATGTTATGAATTTACCGGACCATTTATCTGTTCAAATTGATACTCACAATTTCTCTTCTGGGCTTATGTTACATTTTTCCTTCTCTCTCTCAACCCACTGCTTTATCTGTTCAGATTTATGGATGCAATTTCTCTTCTGGGTTTATGTTACTGTAGAGGATTCGGATTGAAATCTACTGGTCCTGTCCAAGCTGGCTGAATTGTCATGAGCTGATGCCACGTGTATGCCTGCAAAAGAAAGAGGTGAGATGTCTGCCGGTGACTTTATATCGGTGGACCCTCCGACGATCAAGTCAGGCAAGGGTTATAGATAGAGAGAAGGGCTTGAGAGAGAAATTTGACAGAGTTTTGGCCAGTAAAAAGTGAGCATACCTGTATCTTCAAATATAATGGCTATTTTATAGAAAGACACGTACTTGACCTGCATTTGGAGTCCGACTCGACGCGAGCAGGTCGGGTTGTACTTTTTCTCTTTGATCTATGCATAGCAATTAATGATCTGATAGTGACTTATCAATGCTATCATTAGATCTCTTTGCAAGATCTTTCTGCAAATTTTTTTTGTCATGTCAAGCTGTCAATTAGTACTCTGCCCTAGTCTAGCCTTGACTAAGTCAACTCTTTCCGACACCCTAGCCCCAGAACTAGCCTAGCAGCTATTGATCTCTCTTATCACCAGCAGCCCCCTATGCGTATCATGGGGCACGGATTCCAGTGTCAACCCTCGTGCTCAGCTGTAAGGATCTCATAGTTCATCCTGCTCGGATATAGATGCCAAACATCCCATCTCATGACGCCAAGCACCTCATCTGGGGTCGGGATTGGCCCCTTAGGAGCTCGGGGACAAAGGCACTGTTCGGCTCCACATGCAACTTCTCGTAACCTTGGGAACACTGTCCTTATATGCTCGGCTTACTTCTCGAGCTATGACGTGTATGCCGAGGTGCCATACTGTGCAACACTCTACGTATGCCACATGGCCTGGTAGAATTCTGTCCTCCACAATTGCCCCCATCATCTTGCTATTGCTTGAGAACTCGAACTGTTGGAAGATGGTGTGATGTCCTTGCTCGGTTTGTCGCTTCACTTTTTGATCGGTGGCTTATTGAGCAAGCTTTGCTAACGTACTGTCCCTTAACCTTCTTCACACCAACTGTCACTTCTGCTATGTGGCGGTACCTTATCGATTCTACAATACATTTAATGCACGCATTAAATGCGTACGACGTTTGCTCTACCTTGGGTACAGGAACGTCACAGGAATGTCGGCTATCGTTTTCAATAAATGTCAATCATTTGATTTAATTATAGTGAACTGCTCGGATTTTTAAACCCGATCAAGAAATTTTGCTCGGAATTATTAATATGACGAGGAATAGTGCTCAGTTCTTTGATCCAAACATCAGTACTACGAGGTCAACCGTCATGATCTGTTCGGATAGAGTTGCTCGTGCCGCGCGTGCCGTTTATGTTAAATGCGCATTAAATTCATATGGCGCACGTCAAAGCACGCGCCATAGCTACCGTCTTTTGGCGCTTCGTTTGAATGTATAAGGGAAGCTATAAAGGGGAAGGGCATTCCCCCTTCCTCCTTTTAACGAACCACCTTCATCCTCAAAAGGCGATTTTTGGCGACTGCAACTCCGGTGGTCTTCGAGATTTTCAGACTCATATTCACTCAGGTTAGCTTCCTACGTTTCTCTTTTTCATCTTTTCTATGAAAAACCATGGCCAAGGCCGCCGTGGTGGGGGTGTGGATCCTTGGCCTATGCCCCAAGCGCCCTGGCGCCACCGTTGCCATTCCCGGCGGTGGCGGTGTAGCTGTGGAAGTACCCGTACTTGTATATATGAATGCATCTTGAACATTTTTTTTAGAATGGGGCGGTTAGGGCGTTATGTTGACATGCCTGAGGCTTTGGCCGAGCTCCGCTGAGCTAGGTCAATCCCTCACGATGTCACCATACACCAGGTAACCGATAGAGAGACCTAGACTACTGAAGAGCCCGGGGCTATCGTTTTTCCCTTGGTGGCTCTTCTGGAGTCCAGGCTAGAGTTTCCACTCCCGAGCATAGTAAGGGAGGCTCTAGCTTTTTACCGGCTATGCCCAGCGCAGCTTACCCCCAACGTTTTTTCTATCCTGATGGGATTAGCTCTGTTGAACCGGTACATGGCAATTGATCTTGGTGTCTGGGAAATTCAATATTGCTACTCCATATCCAAGACGTCCAAGGGTCAAAACAGGTATTATCTTAAGGCCAAGGACAATCAGAATATTGTGCTTGAGCTGAAAAACTCGCACAAGGGTGATCTGGACAATTTCATAGTGGTCGGGGGGAACTGGCAGCTCAGCTCTAGCATCCATGATCAGCGTGTTTGGCTCTGGCCCACGAGAGCTGGTTCCCCAGGTAGCCGAGCTCCTCCCTCTTGTATTCTGTTCTTTATTTCATTTATGTATTTTGAGGTTTAACGTATTAAATTTTTCAGCTGCCTATTGCAACACTACTGCCATCAAGGACAAGAAGGACCGAAGAGACGGTCGGATAAACCTTGATCATCTTCGGCACATGCTTGATTGGGAAAAGGAGGTTCGCTCCTTCAAAAGGCTATTCAATGGGGTTCTGATCCGACCAGAGGAATTCGGTTACAGACTTGAACCCATCGAGGGAGTAGAGGGGGCCAAAGCACGGAGGCTTCAACCTCCAAAGCAATCAGCAATGGACCACCATCTAGCCCAAGCAGTCGAGTTGTTCTAGACGCAATCGAAATGTCGTAAAGAAACCTCTTCAACCTTCTCTGAAGTGTCCCCGGACTCATCGCCGTCGTTCGATCGACCACGGAACCAACTCTGCCATCAGTACCGACCACCAATGTTCCACCATCCTCTTGAGCTCTAACTTTGGCACAACAACACTAGGCTCCGAAGAGAAGGAGAACAATGACAGAGAGCGCTGAAAGGCAGGTAAGGCGCCGAGTAGAGGAATCTACTAAACCTTCAGAGCCGACCGGGATGGAAGGAGCCGTCCTAATTTCAGAGGTACTACTTTCTTTCTCTCCTACCTATTGTGGTAAGGCTATTACTGCTCAAGATTCAGTGCAGGAAAGCCACCACGTGGTTTGGGCCCTGGCCAAGAGCCTCTGTATTCCAAAGGACAAGGCAGAGTACGCGGCCATCCCCGACACCTCCTTGGCTAAACGGGTCGCTCAGCACCTTATCGTGGTAAAGCAATCAACCCATTCCTTTATGTTCATTTTTATTTTGGTACTATTCCTTTACACGAATTGCTCATCGGGCTGACCACACCTTTCCACGCAGGGCCTATAAATGGGGATGGAAGCCGCCGATCGGTGCAGCAATGTGCAAGAGAAACATGATCTCCTGTACTCTGAGGTCTTGAAGCTCAAGGAAGATATCAAGGTCCTCTAAGATCAGATCGACAAGGTCTCGAAGGCCAAGGAAGAAGTTGAGATCCGGGCCACACGTGCCTTGTATTCGGTCAAGGAGCAGGAGGCAAACCTTGCCCCCGTGATCGGGGAGCTAAATGAGGCGTCGAAGGTAAAATTCGCACTCAAGTAGGAGAACGCTGAGCTCTGAGCTGCCAATGCCCGAATACATGAGGAGAGATACAACAAGGGCTATGACCAGGCTGGGGACGTCTACGAAGCTCAAGTGATGAGTATGTAGAACCCCTGTTCAAGATGGGGTGGGACTCAGCCCTCAACACCGCGCTCGTTGTCCAGACTTCGAGCTTTGCAAAAATGTTCCCTGGATCCAGCCGTCCATCCAGTTCCCTAATCAACTTGCTCACCTGATCGGGGCAACCATTCCTCCTGGGCCTGTAGTGGAGGCTATGCCTTTCTCAACTATTCAGATCGATCCTCCGCCACCTCCAGTACAGGATTTCGAGGTCCCTCCACCTCCTCCATCTGAGCAAGGGGCCGAACTTGAGGAGCTTGATCTGTTGTGGCCGAAAATTGGAGCCTGAAGTGTTGGTACCACGGTGGACCTTACGCTTGAGGACGATCCCGTGCTTGCACAGGACCAGGCGACCGAGGAAGAGGTGGTCCCGATGAAGGGTGAGCGAGAATAGGTGGACTTGCTCTAGCATTGCTTTTGCTTTCTCTTATTTTTATCTTCAAATTTCTCAAGTTTGCACTGCACGGCCACGGTTCGTCTGTGAGGTCGGCATGCTCCCCTCTTATACACATCATTTCACTAATATAAAAGTATTTCTGGTTAGTTTCTTGCAACTGTTGTTCTTATAAATTGCTCTTGCACTTGCCTTCTCTTTGCTTTTAGTCTTTAATGCAAGTTTATGAAGCTCGGCCTCATACTGTTTTGTGAGGCCGGACAGTCTTCAATTTCACTTATATCGTACCAAGCTGAGGTGCTTAACGATTTCACAAGATCACTCGAGCACTTGGAACTGGTTCGAGTTATGCAGTATATGGCCGAGCAACGACGCCTTGGCCTAAAAATGGTCCTTTTGGTCCTGGCTGGGCTAAACCATTTGATTTGCCGAGCAAGACCACTTTTTCTGCTCGCTCGTACCGATGCTGTCTAGCCGAGCTGCGTCTTTCCTAGCCAGGCATGACTTGGTGTCATTTGAGACCTGTTCTGCCTAGCCCAGCTAGGATATTCTTGCCCAAGCACGACTCGAAGTCGTTTGGGACTTTTGCTGCCTAGCCTAGCTAGGGCTTTCTTGCCCATGCATGACTTGAAGTCATCTGGAACTTTTTTACTGCCTAGCCAGGCTATGACTTTTTTGCCCAGGCATGACTCGAGGTCATCTAGGACTTTTACTGCCTAGTCAGGCTAAAACTTTCTTACCCAGGCATGACTCAAGGTCATCTAGGACTTTTATTGCCTAGCCAGGCTATGACTTTCTTACCCAGGCATGGCTCGAGGTCATATGGGACTTTTACTACCTAACCAGGCTAAGACTTTCTTACCCAGGCATGACTCGAAATCATTTGGGACTTTTACTGCCTAGCCAGGCTAGGACTTTCTTGCGATGCCACTTTCAAAAAAAGTCTCTTCATTCATTATCCCGAACAAATGTACATTTGAAGCTTCAATGATAAAACTTTCTTAAATTTTGTGCGTCCCACAGCCTCGGGATCTATTTTCCTTCTAAATCTTCAAGTCTATATGCTCCCGTGTCTGCAACCGACGTGACTTTGTATGGACCTTCCTAGGTTGGGCCCAACTTGCCATCAAGGGGATCCTTTGTATTGAGAAGGACCTTCCTGAGTACTAATTTGCCGACTTGGAAGCTTCTTTGGTTAACTCGTCTGTTATAAAACTTTGCAAGTTATTGGTGGTAGGATGCCATCTTGACTAGGGCTTGCCCCCCTTTTTTCCTTGGCTAAGTTCAAGTCCCAAGCAATAGTGAGGCTATTATTCCCGGACTCGAATGCGTCAGTTCTAATTGTGGGAAGCCTGACCTCCAAAGGGATTACTACTTTCAAGCCATAGGCCATGGCAAACGGTGTCTCCCTCGTAGAACTCCTTGGGGTTGTTTGGCAGGCCCATAACACCAAGGGGAGCTCGTCCACCCATTTTCCTTTGGCCTTCTCCAACCTTCTCTTCAGCCCTAATAGAAGTGTTTTGTTCGAGATCTCTTCTTGGCCATTTCTCTGAGGGAACGAGGGTGTTGAGAAGTAATTCTTTATTTCCAGGCCCGAGCAAAACGTCTTGAACAAATTGCTGTCGAACTACTTCCCGTTGTCTGCAACTATGTCACGCAGAATACCAAACCTGGTAATGATGTTCTTCTATAAAAACTTCTTCGCGTCCACATCTCTGATATTAGCTAAGGGCTCAACCTCCACCCGTTTGGAAAAATAATCTGTAACTACTATTAGGAACTTTTTATTGCCAGGTGCCTTAGGCAATGACCCAACAATATCTTGTCCCCATTGAGATGGGCTGGTGATCGAGCTAAGCTCCTCGGCTGGTTGCCTGTGCAAGGGTGCAAATCTCTAAAACTTCTCACACTTCTATGAATTTACTTGGGCATCTTTCTGTATATAGGGCCACCAATATCCCTGGCTTATTGCTCGGTGCGCCATAGATCTCCCCCCGGTATGACGCCCACATATCCCTTCATGGAGCTCGAATAGGAAGTCCTGGACTTTGTTCGAGTGTACACATAACATATAGGGTCATTAGAAAGATCTTCTGTACAGCTGATCCTTGGGAGATAGCCAAACCGTACAGCTTTATATCTGACCTTGCGTGCCTCTTTCTTGTCCTTGGGAAGTTGACCATTTTGAGGAACCTAATGATGGGATCCATCCAGCTCGGCTCCTGATCTTCAATGGCACACACCTGCTGAGTTGTTGTCTCAATGCTCGAATTCTCCTATTTCTGTACTTTCAAAGATCTCTTTAACCCGAACTCAATTACTGAGGCTAGGGTTGCCAGGGCATCAGCGTGAGAGTTCCCTTCTCTGCTAACATGTTTGATTTGTACCTCTTTAAAGACTTTAACCAGCTCGAGTTCAATGGACAGATAGGCAGCCATCCTGTCATCCCTTGCATTGTACTGTCCAGTCATTTGGTTCACCACTAGCTGGGAATCGTAGAAAATTTCTAACTTTTTGATGCTCAGGAGTTCGGCACTCCTAAGTCCTGCGAGCAATGCTTCATACTCGGCTTCGTTATTGAACGCTGGGAATCCCAACCTGATGGAGTGCTTTATTACTGATCCTTCTGGGGAGATGAGGACCACCCTTACTCTAGAGCCTTTCTAGTTTGAGGCGTCATCTGTGAATAACCTCCATGCCCTAGACTTGGCCTTGGATTCCCCACTTTTTCCTCTTTCTCTGCTTTTTACTCGGTCATCCTTCCTCCCCAGCTTGAATTCGAGCACGGTTGAGTCCGAGCTGGTGAACGAGCTCAGTTTGGAGAATTTCGCTATAAAGTCTGCTCAGACCTGCCCCTTAATTGCTGTTCTTGGCCGAAACTCGATGTTGTACTCCCCGAGCTCCACTCCCCACTTGGAAATTCTTCCAGAGAAGTCAGCCCTGCGCAGCAAAGCTTTAAGGGAGCGTGTAGTCAAAACAATGATCTTGTGTGCTTGGAAGTATTGTGCCAGATTTCGGGATGCCATGACCAGAGCCAACGCCACTTTCTCCAAGGGCAAGTATCTGGTCTTAGCGTCGAGGAAGGTGTGGCTGACATAATAGATTGAAAGCTGCTTGGCAATGTCAAGCCTGACCAGGACGACGCTAGCCGAGTGTTCCGATACTATAAGATACATATATAGCTCCTCCTCAAACAAGGGCTTGGATAGGGGAGGAGCTGTGCTTAGGTACTCCTTCAATTTTTGGAGCGCCTGAGCACAGTCCTCCCCCTAGACAAAATTTTTTCCCTTTTTCAACAATAGAAATAAATGATGGCACTTATCTGACGATCAGCTAATGAATATGTTCAGAGCTGCTGCCATCCCTGTTAGTCGCTGTATCTCTCTAACTGTCTTTGGGGATTGTATGTTCTGGATTGCAGCTAGCTGGTCGAGGTCTACTTCGATCCCTCTTTTGCTGATCAAATGCCCCAAGAATTTGCCCAACTATACACCGAACGCACATTTTGACGCATTGAGCCTCAATTTATAGGTTTTTAGCACCTCGAAGACGCTGCTTAGGTCGGCCAAGTGATCGTGCTCTTGCTTGGTCTTCACTACCATATCGTCTATGTAAACTTCGATACTCTGACTTAGCATAGGTTGGAATATCATAGTTATCAACCTTTGGTATGTTGCCCCAGTATTCTTCAAGCCAAATGGCATGACCTTGTAGCGGTACAATCCTTTGGGAGTGATGAAACTAGTCTCTTCTTGATCGTCTGGGCTCAAAGCTATCTGGTGGTAGCCCCTATAAGCATCCAAAAAACTCATGGCTCCGTGTTCGGATGCTGAGTTTACCAACTGATCGATCTTGGGGAGTGGGAACGAGTCTTTTGGACAGGCTTTGTTTAGGTCGGTGAAATTCACGCAGACCCTTCACTTTTCATTTTTCTTTTTGACGACCATAGTGTTGGATAACCATTAGGGGTACTGCACTTCCTTTATTGGCCGTGCCTCGAGCAACTTTTCAACCTCTTCTGCTACGGCCGCTGAGTGTTGAGCCGAAGACCTCCTTCCGCGCTGGACTATCGGCTTATGTGTGGGATCTACATTCAGCTTGTGCTGCATCACCTCGGGGTCAATACCTGGTATTTCATAGGGCGTCCAATCAAATACCTCCACATTTGATTTGAGGAAATTCACCAGATCGATTTCTTCTTGATCTGACATATGGGATCCAAGCAGGAAGAAACGATCAAGGTCGTCTTCATTCAACATAATCTTTTTCAGCAGCTCTATTACTTTTTCTATTGGAATGCTCCGAACATCATCATGGAGTGGCCTGTCTTGTACTTCAACCACACACATCTGCTCATCCTTGGTCGAGCCTGCTTTTTCTCATATAGCAGCCATAAAACATTGCCTAGCCGCCGTTTGATCTGCCCGGATTGTTTCCACACCCCTAGCAATTGAGAATTTTAGGACTTGATGATATGCTGAGGGGATGGCCTTAAGCTGGTGAAGCCAAGTCCTCCCCATTATGGCATTATATGGCGACGGCATGTCCACTACTAAAAATTCGATATTCTTGAGCTCGGTTCCTGCCCTGACCAGCAGTGTGATCCTCCCCATTGGTAGGACAGGCTGACCGTTGAACTCGACCAACGGGGTGTGGCATTTCAGCAAATCCTCTTTCTTGAGCCCTAACTTGTAGAAAAGGTCGGCATACATCACCTCTGCCGAGCTTCCTTGATTGATCAAGATACGCTTCACGTCATACGTCTCAATTCGGAAGGTTATAATGAGTGCGTCATTATGCGGGTGCTCTACCCCATCCATGTCGGCATCAGACAAGGTCAGATCTCTCACCAAGAATTTACTGCTCGGGTACTTTCTCTTGCCCGAGCTACTTTAACCGAGTTGGGCTTGCATGACCTCTCGTTGATGTGCCAGGTCCCGGCTTCCACTCCTTGTCTCATTTGACATCTCCTTCCTGGGGGCGGCGTGTATGACACTGATGATTCCAGCCGGCTCTTCTGCTCCCCCTTGCTCGGCGTGAACGTGCTGTTCAGCCTGGGTCTTCTCTTTATCAATGTATTATCTGAGGTTCCTCGCCTTCACCTGCTCCTCTAGAAACCTTTTGAAGGTTCAGCAGCAGTCTGTGAAATGCCTATGTTCTTTGTGGTAAGCATAGTGTTTCTTCTCATCCCGTTTGCCGGGATCAGTGAACATCTTTAGTGGCCAGACAAACCACGGTTTATCTTTAATCTGGTTGAGAAACTTGTGAATGGGCTCCATGAGCACGGTATTGGCCACTTCGTATACTTCATTTGGCCTTTCACGCTCCTTTTCCCGATCAGGCTTCTTCTTGGCCTTCTTAATTTTCTTCTTCTCTACTCGAGCTCCTTTTTGCACTTCTTGGGCAGGCATTTCATTACTCACGCCTCAGATGTCTTCTTCAACCTTGGAGTATTACTCGATCCTCAACATCAGCTCGGCCATACCCTGAGCAGGCCTCTTGGTCAATGAGTGCCTTAGCTTGTGGGTTTTATCTAACCCGAGCTTGAAAGAGGCCACGGCAAGTTGCATGTTGCAATCGTCAATGTCGTTGAAGATTTCCCAATAGCACCTACTGTATGACCTTAAGCTTTCATTCTCAGCTTTTTTCAAGCTGAGCAGAGAGTCAATTCCCCTCGGCTGCCGGCTATTGGTGATGAACCTTGCCGCGAATAGCTCGATGAGTTGCCTCTAACTTCCAACAGACCCAGCTGGGAGTTTTTCAAATCAACGCAGAGCTATCTCGCCCAAACTTGAAGGAAAGATTCTGCACATCAAAGCATCATTCCCGTTCCAGAGAGCCATCATTTGTCTGAAATGCCGAATGTGACCCATAGGGTCAGTCTTTCCATCATAGAGGTTGAACTTAGGGGTTTGGAATTTCCTGGACGGATCTGCTCCATCCACCTCCCTTGTAAATGGGGAGGCGGATATCTGCTCCAACGCCCTCCGGGCTATATCTTGGGCCGACCTTCCCGTGGCCGGCTGTAATCTCCCCTTAAGCTGGAGGTTCAACCATTGCTTGAGCTCTTCCTTTTTCTCTGCATGGTCGAGCTCCAGGCTAGCTTGCTGCTGCTGCTCATGACAGCGCACGGCTGGTGCGTAGGTGTTACTGGATGTCTTCGTCTTCCCCTGTCTTCTCCTTTTAGAGGTTGAGACGCGACTTCTCTCAGGATCCTAATCACGTCAATCAGGTCGAGGCTCCCTCCTCGAGCTTCGACTTGCCTGAGGCCGAGCAGTGCCTCTCCTTTGATCCCGGCTGGACCTCTCATGATTGGACTGCTCATGTTCGGACCGGACTCCTGGTGAGCGTCGGTTCACTTGAGCCCTCATTTCATGGAGCTCTTACTGGAGCCTGACCAGCTGTTGATCCCTCCTATTCAGCTCGTCTTGATACCCCTCAAGCACTTGCTGCATCATGAAATGTGGGGGGTAAAGTCCCCCTCAAAAGGAGTGGTTTCATGGGAGCTTTCAACATGGGTGTGTTCCCTTCTTTGGTTGATCCTAGTTCCACCAACGTGAACTTCAGAGGGCATAGGATGTCCTCTTCTATGATGACTTGTGTGTGATGCTTCTGCGCGTGGTTCTCTCAGCTCTTCATGATTGTGGTTTCCCCGACTAGCCATATAGGCGTTCTAGATCTTTCCACCGACAGTGCCAAGTTGTAGAGGATTAGGATTGGGATCTACTGATCCCGTCCAAGTTGGTTGAACTGTCAGGGGCTGATGCCATATGTATACCTACACAAAAAAGGGGTAAGATGCCCGTCGGTGACTTTATACTGGTGGACCCTCCGATGATCAAGTCAGGCAAGGGTTATAGAGAGAGAGAAGAGCATGAGAGAGAAATTTGACAAAGTTTTGGCTAGTAAAAAGTGAGCATACCTGTATCTTCAAATGTAATGGCTATTTTATAGGAAGACATATACTTGACTCATCTTTGGAGTCCGACCCAACCCGAGCAGGTCGAATTGTACTTTCTCTCTTCGATCTATGCATTGCAATTAATGATCTGATAGTGACTTATCAATGCTATCATTAGATCTCTTTGCAAGATCTTTTCGCAAATTTTTTTTGTCATGTCAAACTATCCATCAGTACCCTGACCTAGTTTAGCCTTAGCTAAGTCAACTCTTTCTGACACCCTAGCCCCAGAATTAGCCTAGCAGCTATTGATCTCTCTTATCACTAGCTCCCCCCATGATACACGTATCATGGGGCACGAATTCTAGGTGTCAACCATCGTGCTCAGCTGTAAGGATATCATAGTTCGTCCTACTCATATATAGATGCCGAACATCCCATCTCATGATGCCGAGCACCTCATCTGGGGTTGGGTTGACCCCTTAGGAGCTCGAGGATAAAGGCACTACTCGACTCCACATGCAACTTCTCGTAATCTCGAGATTACTATCCTCATATGCTTGGCTTACTTCTCGAGCTATGACGTGTACACCGAGGTGCCATACTGTGTAGCACTCTACATATGCCACTTGGCCTGGTCGAATTTCGTCCTCCCACAATTACATCTCTCTCTCTCTCTCTCAACCCACTGCTATTCACACACACACACACAATGTTTGCATTTAAGCAAAGCAAGACCAAGCGAATTCTTTCCACGACGAAGACTCTCTCTCTCTTCTCTCTCTCTCTCTCTCTCAATCCACTGTTATTCACACACACACACACACACACACACGCACACACACAATGTTTGCATTTAAGCAAAGCAGGAGCAGGCGGATTCCTTCCACGACATCTTCGTCTAAGCATCCAACAAAGTCGACAATTTCTCCAGCAGAGCCATCGTCGTCGACCTTTGACCGGCCAGATGCGAGAAAAGCCAAAGAGAATATGACTGCGAATAATTTGCCTATACCGGAGTTCTTCGATTTCTAGTTTTTAATGGCTTGAAATTGTTCATTGATCGGTGCTAGGGAGATTGATCCATGCTAGGGATGAGATTGCTTGGTATGCAGATGGAGAGCATACGGTTTGGAATAGCTATGATTTTCAGGATGAGTGATTTTGTTCATACAAATGTCAAATATTAAATTAGAAGACTTTAAGCTTTAAATTTTTTAAAATAATAGACCTAAAAAGTTTTTTTTAAAAATTAAGTAGACTAAATATATGCCAAAGACTAAGAATTGGACTTTTTACTCAAATTTGATGAATGAAAAGATGAGGGGTATGGCCTAATACATTATTGTTGTTTAGAAAAATCTTTCTAAAAAATATTTTCAAAAATAAGTTGGCAAATAAATTTTCAATATTTTTAAAAGGATCAACTTTTCTCAGTTCCAAGGGAATTCGATTGTCCAATCAAACCGATTTTATGTTAAAAATTGGTCAATTTTAATGATTCAAGCAGTTTATTTACTATTACTCATGCATAAATTATTTATAATTTTTTTAAAATTAATTACTATTTTTTCAACATAAATGTGATTTATTTATTTAGGCACTTACGGTGCTTTATCAACTTAATCTTCTATAGATAACTCACACACTAAAAATAATAAAATCAATAGTTTAAATTATCAAAATAGATTATTTTAAACTCAAAACAAGTTTAATTAGATCCATAAGAGCCCATTTTTCAACCGGAGAAAAATTACTTCTACTTTTTAAAATATAAAAACAAAATAAAAAATGAAAACGAGGTAAGATAGATGCCCCACTTTTTTAGGCCTTTTCTTTTTCAAGTCATTTCATAACTCAAAAGTAGAAAAATTATTTCATGTCACATGCTATTATGCCCTAATTAAATGAGAACCACACATAACTGCTATAATGCCCTAATTAAATTTGGGCCACACACAAAAAAGTATAGAAAACACCCAAATATGTGGCCCAACCACATTTAAAGGATTGAAGCAGGTTACGTGAAAAAATTACTTTAAGCCCCTGCTTGACTTTATTTTTTAAAAAAATTAATTTTTAAGTTGCACGATTGGGCATACTAAAAAAGTCACTAGTATTTTTTTTTTTTACTTTTTCTTAACAAAAAAGTCTATACATATATATCCCAAACACTCTAACTTTTTTGAAAGTAATATAAGTATAATACCCTAAATTGAAAAAAGCAATTCTTCCTACAAAAAAAAAAAATATCGTGTTAATATTTCAAATACTACAACTTAAAAACAAAAAATACGGGTATTTTAGACATTTTAATAAAAAAAAATTACTACAAAAAATTATTCTAAAAAATCTTATTTTTTTTTCTTTTTTTAAAAAAATTAAATATATTAAAAGCCAACTTTTTTAAACATTCCAAACATAAACTAAAAAGTTGTTGCCTTCCAATTTTCAAAAAATAGACACCCTACTTTTCTTCCCATTGCTGCAGACAGATATCAGACATGAACAACATTATATATATATCAAAAAATTAACGGTGACATTGAGACACTATTTATTTTTTAAAATAAATGTAATTTATTTAAATACTTATTGATATTTAATTAACTTAAATTATAAAAAAAAATTACATAATAAAATTATAAAATAAACAACTCAAATCCTCAAAATGGATTCATTTGAACTCAAGATTAGTCTAACGAAATCGGTTAAGTGCATTTTTAAATTGAAAAAAAGTGATCTTATTTATAAAAAAAACTAAATAAAAAATAAAAAGTAAAACACTAATCACCGTCCGTGGACATGTGAATAATAACAAACTCTAGTACTTAAAGAGTTTAATTCTTGCCTATTAAGTCCATAACAAAAACAATGCCGGATAGTGAAAGAACTGACAAAGTAAAATCCAAAAATTGAAAAAAATTATTTTATACCAACTATTGCAATGTCTCAAATAAATTTGAACCATAAATTTATGTAAAATTTACATAAAAGTGATAGAACTCACATGTAATTGAGAAGCATTTGAGATACTAAAATCTCGTTTGATAATTTTATTTTAAGCCAAATTTTTTATTTAAATTTGCTTTAAACTAAATAAACAAATAATTTATTTGGTGAATTGTAAAGGTAATTTTAACTCAGAAAGTAATAAATCAAAAACCTTAAATTAAAGTGATTTTAAGTCAACAGATATTTGAGTCAGAAAGAAAATTATTATAATTTTTTAGATTTATGTTTTACATAATTTTTGTTAAAATATTAGATTAATTGTTAGAATATTAGATTGATTTTATTCTGATTTGATTTTATTTTCTATACTTATTGTATTTCGTTTATTGTTTATCTCTATTCGCCTATAAATAGGTCATATATTGCACAGTTTCAATATACAGAAAATATACAATCTTCTCATTTTATTCATGGTATCAGAGCTACGCTCTTGTGGCCTGTAATTTTTTTTTTGGCGCCGCCCAGCCGATCTCTGCCGCCGTCTGTCCATCTCTGCCGCCGTCTGTCGCTTCCGCGGTTGTCTGCCGTCTGTTGCTTTGGCCTCAACCAGATCCACCGGATCTGGCCTCCCCTCGCGCCGTCAATGCCATAGTCGGTATC
>JAOTRH010461243.1:0-28512 GCA_034768845.1 Heliamphora exappendiculata
GCCTTAGGGACATGCGAGCAAAGTCGATGCTTTAGGCTCTTAATTTTTTTGTTAAAATTTAGAATCTTATTTAAATTTAAATTTAATCTAAATATTATGTTTAAAAAACTCATATTGAGGATATTCGATGGATCATAAGTGGTAATTATTACAAATTGTAAGTCTTTGGTTTTAAGTTTAAGTTCTTTTACTTTTTTTTAGTTTATTTTTTTAAATTACAATAATTTTAATATTATTCTAAGCCATTGAGATTTTTAATTATTTAAAATGAAAATTAATAAGAATAGAATATAAAAAGTTAAAAGTTATGATCAAAATATACTTAACTCATAATTCTCTAATCCTAAAATGTAATTCTTATTTTACCTATTATAGTCAAACACAAAATATTAAATAAAAAAATATTTATTGTCAAAAGATTATAATAAATAAATTAAAAGCTTGATATATACTATGTTATATTTATTTTTTTTCATAAATTTGATTTTGTTAAAATATGACTACAAACATATTTAGTGTACTTAAATTTTTATAGTTAATTTTAAAATTTATCTTAAAATTCATTAGAGCTTTATATCTCAAACTTACTTTAGATTTTGAAATTTTTAGATCTGACCTGAGTTAATTTATTGTGTGGGATCAATGTTCGTGTCAGCGGTGGAATCAGAATTATTGCTTAGTAGAGGCAAAGTTTTAAACTATACTCATATTTTTTTTATTTAATAATAAATAAAATAATTAAAAAATGCTAATTAAAACATTAGTATCTATTGATAAATATAAGATTTAAACTTACAATGGACCGCAACTATCGTTTTCATATTTTAAAAATAATATTTAATGGTTTCATTTAAAATACTATTAATATGTATATTTTAGGGGTTTATAGTTAAAGGTCAAAAAAAAAAATTTAACCTGTAAAATTCATCAATAAAAAATTTAACGCGCAAGATCTAATTGCGCGATTTCTCTCGAAAATACTCTATAAACAAATAAATTTATCTGTTTTGCATAACAAACAGATAAATTTATCTGTATTCTTTATGCGTACTTTTAATAAAAGACAAATAAATTTATCCGTATTATTTATACATGTTTTGAAAAGGCACAGATAAATTTATCTATGTTCTTTATACGTGCTTTTAATAAGACAAATAAATTTTTTTATATTCTTTACACGTGCTTTTAATAAAAGAGAGATAAATTTATTTGTATTTTTCATATATATTTTGAAAGTGCACAAATAAATTTATCTGTTCTAGTGTATTTTTGTCGCAAAAAGTTCTTACACGTTAAAACTTTTATGCGGATGGTCCTTACTTGTTAAAAAACTTATACTGGATAAAAAATATAAAAAATAGTCTATAAATTAAACGGTTCATTAATTTTCTATATATTTTAATAGATATAAACAAATAAACCATTTTGCATCCATTGCTTACCCATTTTACTGGGACCAATATCTCATGAGCATGCTCACCAATTCTTTGTAAATTTGAAAACTCAAAATTAAATTGTACATTTATGATAAAATTCTCAAATCTATCAGAACTTGTTAACATTTTAACATTAAAAGACTTTTGGGTAAGATTTGGCAAAGCATACCAATCTTTTCTTGTCAATTCTTTTGAGAGAGAAAAATGAGTGAAAAAAATAAATATAAAAACTCAAAAGAAGTATTCAAAAGGGTAAAATTGTAAATTACTAAAATATAAAAAATATATATATATATATTTTTTTAAAAAAACCCTAAAAAGGTTTTGGCCTCACTCGTCCCTTGGTGCCTCCGTCCATGTTCATGTGAATGCCAATACTTTAACTACTTTATTCCCTCAATCCAAACACGACCTTACTACCTCAGATATTTTCTACGCGTTCCTAGTTCTGCTTTCCCCTTCTATTGCTCTTTTGTGATCACATTTATATTGTATATGGAGATTTTTTAGGCGAGATTAATAAGAGGCGGTCCAATCATGTCGGGAGCTTTTGGAAAGAATTTAAATGTAAATTTTTTATATTTAGTTTATTTTTAAAATTTTATATTGAGTTTTTTTTTAATTTTTAATTTATAAAATGCAAAATTATTAATTTATAATCATGATTTTCTAATTTATCTTTCTCGATTGATAGAATTTTAATATTAGTTCATACGTTCATTACTGCCAAATGAATAATATATATTTTAAAAATGGTCAATAGAAATTATTTTATGAATCATATACAATAATATATATAAGTCATAAAGGGGTTTATAAATTTGGGGACATATCAATTTGGCTATAAATTATTTAGTAGGTATAGAAAGACACGTTAATATATTAATATAGTATATTTTAATTAATAAATAAATGTTATATGTCTTTTTAATATAGGGTCATACTAGTATATAATAATTTCTATAGAATTGTATAAGACTACTGGCAAAAAATATGAACATATATAGTGTTTGTATATTAGTTTGATACACGAAATTAACATATTGGCGTAGTGTTATTATCAACTGAATAATTTCTTAAACTTTAAATGACCGCTTAATTAGCCTAACATATATCAATAAATCTATTTAATTTCAAAACAATGGTTGAGAGAAAATCCAAAAGTTAAAGGCATTGTTTGGGATAGTTTTTTTATGCGATTTTCTTGTCTTTTCTAAAAAAAATTTATTTTTTTGGTATAATTTTTTTAATTTTTAAATTTATCATGATAAAACGAATCTAAAAATATAATCATTTTAGCTAGAATAGAAAAAAGTTAACTAAAAACAAAAAAAGCTATAAAAATCCTTAAAGTGGCTTTTTGAAAGCCTTTTTCATATTATATGAGTTTTTTTTTTTTTACATATTTTTGTTTCTCAAAACAAAATTAAAAAAAATATATCATCGTTTAAACTAACATATTTTTTTAATTAAAAACATAACAAAAACTATCTTTAGTCAATGCTTTAGATGACAACCAGGCAAGCTGGGATAGACATAAAAAAAAAATAAAGAAAAAAAGAAAAAAGAAAAAGAAAAGTAGTGCCGTGAAGGCGAGGAAACTGAAAAGAACATAAAATGGCCGACGTACCATGTAGGAATGTACCTGTAATCTTGTTTGTACCATAAATATTGCACCGCACCGGTTGATATCTATTATTTTTGACTAAAAATAATAAATTAATTTTTAATTTTATTTCGTTTAAAATATTAATTCATACCAATTGTACTAGACAAACTCGGTTTGTATGGGCCAATAATGAATAATATCGGATACATATATACCGGTTCATAATAATTTTTAATTTTTGAATTTATTTGTTTTGTTTTTTTTTTAAATTTTAATTCAAATTCAAAGCATAGCATAAAGAGAAAATTATAAAAGTATTGAATTTACATCGTTTTTAAGTTAGCTATCACTTTATTAAATAATAAAATTAAACATTATTTTAAACTAATTAATTAAAATATTATGTTTAAAATATTATTTTAAACATGATGTATATAGTACTTTAGATCGATAAATTCAAAGTAGCACATATTGTAGGAGTAAAAGAAGAGGTATTCCATTAGGTATAGTATTGAGAACATTGTTTTGTCTTTTCTGATATATTTTTTTATTTTAATTATTTTTTTCAGTTTATCTTAATAAAAAAAATAAAAGATATAGTAATTTAACTAAATAACAATAAAATAAATAATTATTTGACAATCAAATTTGCAATAGGGTGTTTGGCCAAGTTTCTTGACCTAATTTTTTACTTTCTGTTATTGATTTTAGCTAAAAATTATAATATTTTTTAAATACTTATAACTTTTGCTACGAGTTTTAAGTATATATATTTTTTTATTTTAACTATAAATTATATTTTTTATTAAATACTTACAACTTTTATTATAAATTATGATTAATATGTTAATTTTAACAATTTCAAACACGCTCGACAATGCTTTCAATGTTTACCTGAACAAATCCTCCATGGGAGTGTGACGAGACACGACGATAAGTTTTAGTCGTGTAGCGTTGTCCTGCTTTCATTTAAATCTTCATTTCCCATTTTCATGTATTTTTATTTTTGGTTTGAATTTAAGGTTAGTTTTTTAGTTTAGTTATTTTTTTTAATTAAAAATGTCAATAAACTTAAATACGTTACTTATATGATATAAAATTGATGAAAGAGATACATTAAATATAATAAGTACAACACCTCCAACGGTGAGAGAAAAACCTCAAGAGATGAGAAAACTCCACAAGCACAAATTAAACTTCCATTCACAGAGGTATTAAACTATTAAAAAATTAATGAACAAAAGAAAAAGAATCAATTACCATGAGCTGCAAATGAAAATATTAAAGGCCAGAATGGTTGTTTAATCTCAACTTTAAAATTATTGGTGTAGATCTACTTGTGATGGTCTAATTAAACCAATAAATTTTAATAAAAAAAACAACCTCAAAAGAAAGGAATGGAGAAAAATAGATAATGACAAAATAAAGAATTGACAAAAATTAAAATAAAGTGCAAATCATACAAAATAATAATAATAATAATAATAATAATAATAATAATAATAATGAATAGGAAAGAGAGATAAAATAGAAAGAAAAAAAAGAAGATGGATGAGAAGAGAGAAGAAAAATTAAAAAGAAGGAATCAAATGGGTTACTACCACCAACTCTATCTCCCGAGTCAAAATATTTGAATCCCCTCTATTTTAAAGGACAGATGATGGGTGTTGTGTTTTTTTTGAAGGACACTATTTTACTGTGCCGTTAATGATCACGACATATTGATATATTTTTATGATTAAATTCATTCATTAGATAAAATTTGTCGAGTTTGTTATTAATGTAAAAAATAAAATTAATTTGATATATGCAGTTATGTGATCAGAAAATATTTGTTTAACTATTTCTTAACTTATATTTACTCTTTATTAATTTATAAGTAAATATAATCTAATTATATAATTATAGATATCGAATGAACATTATTTTTATGTGAATAACAAACTTAATGAGTTCTACTAATGAATGAATTCGATCATAAAAGTATATCCAAAAATCGTGTCTAAATTGAGAATATGATGTTATTCAAATCCCATTTTCTATTTTAAAAGGATGGAAAAGGAGATTTCTATTTCATTATCAATAGATGTGAAACAAACACATTTAAACAAAACTCTATTACATGTCAAAATCTTATTAATTAAGACTTCCTGAAATCTCAGTTCTATTAATGAAGTGAAGATGAACAAAATTTCAAACATGAAACATTATTGCTTAAAAATTTAAAAATGGACAGGTTAAGTAATTTCCAAACAAATTAAACAGTGATATTCAATAAGATTTTCCACTTTCAGGGAGATATATCAAATCTATGGTTATTTGTCAAAATCAGATGGCTAACAATTTTAATTTATTTGTGACACAAGTAATGGCCCCATATAATTGGAAATGTTTGTTGAAATTTTGTGAATTCATTGGTCATTAAATTTCAGAATTCAATAGCAAAATTCAATTGCAATTGAATTGGCCATTCAATTGGTAATTGAATCCTGAAAATCAATACCAAAATGGTTATTGATTTTTCTGTAACCCTCTCCATGATGGAAAACCTATATGTATGCTGTCATCTTTCAGTATTCAGATGAAGAAGAGAATGAGAAAAAAGATAGAACTAAGAAGAGACAGAACAAAGAAAAACAGACAGTAGATATGAGAAATGAGAGATACAACTCAGAGTATATTACAAGCTGCAAAAAAGAGAAAGATAGACGGAGTACGTTCGTAGCCGATCCTTTGTGGTGTTTCAACGATCGGGTAGCCGTTTTATCCTAGGAGAGTGACGCCAGTAGAAAACCTACAACACCCTCGGTAGGCGGTAAATCATTCTTAAGGAAACTGCGATTGCATGACTCGATTTGTAAATTCTATCCATGTTATTTCTGTTATTTTATTTTTTTATAATTTTATATTATTGTAATTGTTAAAAGTTAATAAAGATATATTTTCTAGATCGCCGAACATGTAAATATTTTATTTTGGCGTTGAATTGTCTTCCAAGAATGTTTTCTATCTCATTTGTCTGTTTGGATTGTTTCTCTTTCCAAACCGATTTGTACCTTGGAAGCACTGGAATATTCCTTAAAAAGTGGAGTGGATGCAAAATTTAAATTTAAAAGATTTAATGGTTTTTACAAGTTTTTAGAAGATAAATATTAATAGATTTTTTTTTTATAGAAAAACTGAGGTGGGGTGGGTGACCTATATAATCCAAAATTATTAAGGACTAGTGGCTGTTTGATTTCTTAAAAAAAGTAGTTATTTTGCACCGAGAATTAAAAAAAATTAATTAATTTTTTTTTTCATCTCTCAATCTAAAAAAATACATTTCTATCGCTCTAACTTTTTTAAACTAAAATTATTATAATAATTTTAATTTAAAAAATTAACTCTCCTCATAAAAATAAAAAAAAATTATACTAATATTACAAACACTACAATAAAAACAAAGAATAAAAATATATTAGATATTTTAATAAAAAAATAAAAAAACCACTATAACAAATTATTCCTGCCACTCCAACCTTTTCTTTTCCTCTTTTTTGTTTAAAAAAAATGTTAAATACATTAAAAATCAATCCCTTAATAATACAATAATTATGATTGTTTTTTCAACACTTAGGCGGCCACCTAGGGGCCACCTCCATTTGCCTCCTAGATTTGTCTGCATCTCAAGAACTGTTCAATTTGACCTGTAAATAAAGAAAATCATTAGATATTCTCAAAGAATAATTTAGCATAACTTAAAGCATCTCCAACACTATTGTGTAAAATAATTAATCAAAATATAATAAAAAATACATTATTTATTTTAACTATTTATTTTAATAAATTCTTAAAAAAGAAATATATATATATGTATACGTGTTCGATGAAGATGACGATGAACAAAAACAAAATAAAACCCATACAATGCCCAAAAGACGAAAATGAAGTATATGCGTTCTGAAAATCAAAGAACTAAGAAGAAGCATCCCAAGAACCCTAATTTAGGAAAATTAGTTAGGCTTTGTCCAACATGTGTTCGATATCGATGACCATTTAGAGCTTTTGATCGACCGACAATGAGGGTACGATATGGGTGATGAGAGTGTCGGGATTTGAATAACAGTCCTCAAGCACGAGTGGAAGTAAAAATCATTGCACATATCAAAAAAAAATATCACACGAGGATATAAGTGATTCGGTACAACTTACCTACATCTACGGGTGCGAGAGATAATCCATTATAACTGTAGAATGTATAATTTAGAGATAAAAAATATCGCAAAATTCGACACCCACAACTCGAGTCCTGAAACAAATCCTGTTTTTTCGCTCAATGGTTATTCCCGTGCCCCCGATATTTTTCTATCTCTCCCCACATCTCTACTCCATTGATTTTCTCTCCATACAAATAAATTAAATTATAAATTCCTATTTATAGGCAAATTTTAAAATCCTAACCTTATATAATTACAAATTCTATATGTATTAGATTTCTTATGGATTCATGATTTCAGGCCAACTCAAATACATGTAAATAAAATTCTAATTATACGGGTCCACATAATACAAAACATACACCAAATAATCTCCACCTTAGTTTGAATTCTGAAAAACACCCTGAAGATAAACAATATCGATGTCGATTCTACCGTCATCGTTAATCTGCCGCACTCAAATCAGCATGGCCCGCACCTCCGCACTGAGATACTCGACACCTATTCGTCAAGGTGTCCTGATTGCTAATCATCCGTCAAATTAGAAAATTGCTGGTTGATTTAACTCCGCCTGCAACTAAAAATTCCTAGCTGCATCCATTGATGATTAGTCTTCCATAATTAATTGAATCAGATTGCTCCCAATTGTCCATGATCTCCTTTGATCTCGCCTAATCAATTCCGATCTGAGCCGATCTGTCTAATCCCATCAAATCATTCAAAATTTGAAAATTCTGACCGTACCAATAAACTCACAGCGCTGAAAAACTTTATGAGACACATTCTTCTTAAATTATTTTGTTATATATAAAACCGACATAACAAAATAATTATGAGCCATCAATTTCAATAATACAACCACACTGGATAAAAAAACCCTTGAATTCCCAATACTGATTCCATGATTACTTATTACCAATCCCTTAATTGGGCTTCCGCCACCTTCTCCTAGCCTGCAAAATCATATTTTTAATTGCTATGTAATTTCATAATCACCACCAATTAAGATTACCACATGTCAGAGTGTGCTAATGCCGTTACTCCATGCACCGATTTCCGTTACTCATCGCAGCATGATTGAATATCCAAACAAATCAAAAACTTTTTGGCCAAACTTGCCTCTACAATACAACGCCACCGCCCTCTTTTTTTTGTGCAAAAAATATTTTTAATTTATACGAATCAAAATAAAAAAAATACGCATATTTTGATCTCTCACCACGGTTTTGAATCGTCAACTACCTGGCTCTGATACCACTTATCGGGATATGAACACCGATCCCCAAGCACGAGCGGAAGTAACAATTATTACACATATCAAAAAAAATATCACACGAGGATATACGTAGTTCGGCACAACCTGCCTACATCCAAAGGTGCGAGAGATAATCAATTCACTATAACTGTAGAATGTACAATTTTAAAATAAAAAATACCTTAAAATTCGACTCCCACAACTCGAGCCCTAAAACAAATCCTATTTTTCCGCTCAAAGGTTATTTTCGTGCCCCCAATATTTTTTTATCTCTCCATACATCTCTATTCCATTAATTTTCTCTTCACATGAATAACTAGAAATATAGAGTTATATTTATAGGCAAACTCTAAAATTCTAACTCCATATAATTACAAATCCTACATGTATTAGATTTCTTATGGATTCATGATTCCAACTCAGTTCAAATACATGTAAATAAAATTCTAATTATATTAGATTGATCTTAACGGAAGATTGGCTTTGACGATTGGGCTGAGGAATAACGGCGATTTGTTTTTGGGAATGGGAAAAGAGCTTGTCTCTTACAATCCCCACACCCAAGCAATCAAAAAGCTGAATCAAAATCTTCTTCCACCATTCTTCCAACCGTGTTCAGACCCGAAGGAGATGAAGAAAAGAGAGTGGGAGAGAAATGGAGATAGAGGTAACGAGCCAAATTTCGTTAGCTATATTTGGCTAGCAAGATTATATATTGTAAAATAGCTAGGTAGTTTAGAAAGCTTGTTGGAGCTGAAAAAATCTAATCTCACTCTGTATTTTAGCTAACAGATGTGTTTTAGCTCCTCTGTTGGAGATGTTCTTACATGGTATTTGTACAAGTATGCATCGTAAATTATATTTATTTGATGGGTTGAATTCAGCTCGATTGAACCCGTCGATAGATCAACACCTACAAGAGCGAACACACATGAGCTGGCTGACGGCGACTCGCCGCAAGCCACTCCGATGATGAAATTAGTAAATACTTTAGAGATGAGAAAATTGTGAGAAGATAAATTGATAGAGTTTTGGCTACTAGAATCTCATTGTGCATACCTTTTGTTCTTTGAGTCTCTCCCTTTATAGAGAATAGGGATTGCCCTATCCCCTCAATTCTCATGGTGACCTCATGTCAATCATACTACTCTGTAAAACGACTCTGCCACCATGAGGCGTGCTAACGACATTGATAGAAGTTGACATACTCAATTTGGTCTCATTGTCATCAATGCTACAGCCTCGGCTCGTACATGGGCCTCAGCTCCTCACACAGACCTATTCACCTCATCCGAAGCACACTCGACGAGAAACCTTCGATTAAATCTCATTAAATGTTGAACGGAATCTATTATGTCTCATTTAATGGTTGTACAATTCGAGTTAAGTAAGGATGGTAACATGACAAGTTTGGGGAGGGGTGTGTTTCCCCACCCCACCCCGTTTATTAGCGGGGCGAGGTCGTAAAAAAATATTCAGAGAAAAATGGCATGGGCGGGGAGGGGTGAAGGCGTAACAAAAAATAATTTTTTACTTTAAAAGAGATTAAGACTAACAATAATAACATGATAAGATATTACAATAATAATATTGATCAATGACTATAATTAAAAAAAAAAAAAAAAAGAAATACAAGTAAAAAATTAAAAATAAATATAATATTTTTGAATTGTTAAAAAATAAAATTTATATACATATTTATATATTAAATATATTTAATTTATTTAATCAGGGGCGAAAAAAAATAGGGCGATGGTTGTAAATACCACCCCCTACCCATTACTTAACGGGTGCAGTGAAAACCCGCACAAAACGAGTGGAGGAAGTAGGGGCGAGGCGAGGACGGGTATAATTGTCGTTCGGTCGCTTATAGCTCGGCTTTATTACGAATGGTTGGGCCTCTAGGGCCGAACTCTCGCTATCGGGCCTGCTCGTCTAGGTTAAGGCCCAAAAAATCAAGTCCGACCCCGTCGAATCCAGGTGAACTCAATTCATCATCCTTCATTTGCCCTTCAGCTCTCCTCTTACTTGACATGAGGGGGAGTTGACCTCTCTGGCCATTATTTGCCAAGTTTGGCCTAGGTCAAGCTCTTCATCTTCCCCCATATTTAATGTAAGCCGCCGATCATTTACAGCTGCACATGCGCCGCCATGCGTCATCAATTGATTGGTGATCTTGAGATGGTTTTGCGCCTTCCTAATGCTGGGGATGCGTCATTTCATAGGCTCGACGTGTCCCTTGGCATGCACATCATAAATGCCATCCCTTCATATAAACATATATAGCTAAAACCCTTCTTTTCCTTCTTTTGCACTTTCAACCAAGGCATAAGAAGATCGAACCTCCTCCTCCTCGCAGTTCTTGATTTCCTCCGCCGGTGCCCTCGTGCTCTGCCTTTCTCCGACGCCAGAACTCTTGCCTTCACCGTGCCTTGCCACCTCCTTTTGTTCCCCGTAAGTTTTTTATTTTATATTTATAGTTCTTCTCTTTTTCATCTCCTTTGTCACTTTTCCGTATTGTTTGCCAAGTTTCATCTTATGGTGATTTTCACCTAGCAGCTTTTAGGAGTTACCGAGGCGAGACCGGCAAGCGTGTCCACATGGCCGTTGACAGCTCGGCCCACCCACTCAACTGTGATTATTGCAAACCTCTTCATAGCCTCCGTGGCTTTTTGAAAAAACTTGTCCATCCGGTCATCTCTTGCCTCATACTTCCCTTTTAGTTGGTTGACAACCAGCTGAGAATCACTGAACACTTCCAGGTTGGAAATGTCGAACTTGGATGCGGTCATGAGACCCGCCAGTAGTGCCTCATACTCAGCCTCATTGTTCGAAGCATTGAAGCCAAGTCTTAAAGCCTGCTCCAATATTGTGTCATCTAGAGAGGTAAGAACCGTCTCTACCCCCGATCATTTGTTGTTCGTGGCCCCATCGACATGTAATTTTCAAAGACCCCCAAAGCTCAGCAGAAGGGTGAGCTCATCCATTTCATCTTCTTCTGTTCCTAAGGTATTTTAGGAAATTTTAGCCATGAAGTCGGCCAGTACCCAGGCCTTGATGACGATTTTAGGTTTGAAACTAATGTCGTGCTCCTCCAGCTCGACAGCCTATTTGGTCATCCTTCCAATTAGGTCAGCTTTGGAGAATACAGCCTTCAATGGGTATTTGGTGAGTACTACAATAGCGTGTGCCTGAAAGTAGTGCTGCAGTTTTCGTGATGAAATGACCAACGCATAGGCTAGCTTTTCTAGTGGTAGATATCTTGTCTCTGATTCGGGGAGAGTATGACCAACATAATAGACTAGCATTTTCTACTTCTCTTCTTCTCTAACGAGTACCGCGCTGGTGGTATGCGAAGAGACTGCCAGATACAGATACAGTATCTCTCAATCCTTTGGGGTGGAGAGCAGCGGTGGAGAGAAAAAATATGTTTTCAAAGTCTGGCGGGCCTGATCATAGTCCTCGCTCCAATAAAACTTCTCTTCCTTCCTAAGCGTCAGAAAAAAATGGCCTGCACTAATCTAGAGCTCGGCTTATAAACATGTTCAAGGCTGTAGTCATGCTTATTAGTTTCTGTACCTCTTTGATGGTGCACGACGTACGGACTTCTAGGATGGCCTTGATCTGATCCGGTCTTACTTCAATCCCACGATTCGTGACAAGGAAACCGAGAAACTTTCCCGAGTCGACTTCAAATGCACATTTGGCTGCGTTAAGGCGGGGGCGATGGGTTTTGAGGACGCCGAAAACTTCTTGGAGATTGATCAAATGGTCCCTCTTTTTTTTGGACTTTACTGCCATATTATCTATATAAGCCTCCATTGTCTTACCTAGCACTTTAGCAAAAAATTTTGTGATAATCCTCTGGAAGGTGACTCCGGCATTTTTGAGGTCGAACAGCATAACTTTGTAGCAATAGGTCCCGCGCGGGGGTATGAACGTTATCTTCCCTTGATCTCGGCCACACAAGGCGATCTGGTGGTAGCCTCAGCATGTGTCTAGGAAGCTCATGCGTTGATGTCCTGTCGTAGCATCTACGAGTTGATCAATCTTAGGGAGAGAAAAACTGTCTAGGGAGCAGACCTTGTTCACATTGGTGAAATTCACACACACTCTCTATTTTTCGTTTTTCTTTTTGACGACTACTGTGTTGGACATCCACTTCGCGTATTGAACTTCTCTTATGGCCTTAGCCTCCAATAGTTTTTTCACCCCTTCGGTTATGTTTTCGGTGTGGTGCGGCGCCGAACACCTCCCTTTTGTTTCACCGGTTTTGAAGTTGGATTGACATTTTATGCGTAACAAATGTAGGCGAGATGCACTCACAGCATTTCATATAGTGTTCACGCAAACACGTCAATATTTTGTTGCAGTAGTCAAAGTAATTCTCCTTTTTTCTGCTCAGCCATGGTGGAGCCAAGACCAAAAAACTTCTTTGGGTTACTAGGAACGATTGCAACCGTTTCAAGTTATTTCACGGCTTTATCTTTGGCCTCCACACCGACATCCTCCAAGACGGATCCGTCGAGGGTTTCAATAACTTTGACTTCCTCAGTGTTGATGGGTTCTTTTCGTAGACAACCTTCACCCCTTCGACGGTGGGGAATTTTGACATTTAATGATATGTAGATTGGACGGCCTTCAGGTTCTGCAACCAAGTTCGGCCTATGATAGCATTGTAGGACGAGAGCACGTCCATCACGAGAAAATTCGTTAGGAACTCAACCGTTCCTACTCTAACTGGGATAGTCATTCTTCCCAAAGGCCAGACTGGCTGAGAGTTGAATCCCACGAGTGAAGTCTGGGACGGGGTTAGGTCTCGGTCGCTAAGGCCAAACTTCTTAAAGAGATCATAGTACATTAACTCAACCGAACTCCTTTGATCATTTAATACCCGTTTTACGTCGAAGCTAGCAAGGTTGAGGGATATTACCAAGACGTCTCTATGTGGGTGCTGCACCCATTTATAGTCCTCCTCGGAGAACGTGATATCTTCTCTGCATCCCTTTAACCTCGGCCTCTTTTCACTCGTTGTTTATATCTTCATCACCTCCACTATATGGCTGAGTTTTCTCATCTACCCCTGCATGGAGATTTTTTGATTTTGCTCTGCTACTCCGTAAATTACGCTTGCAACTCCGTGACTCACTAGACTAGGGGATGGTTCTACCAGATTCGCGGCCGGAGACGATCGTTGCTCTGACCCTTCCTTCAAGAATTCCTTCAGAAGTCCCTGCTGGATTAAATCCTTCAAATGTTTCTTGAAGGCCCGACAGTCCTTTGTTCTATGACTTCTCTCCCTGTGATAGGAACACCTCCGTCGTATTCTTTTTTCTATGGCTGACTGCACAACAGAGTCAGGCAGCCTAGGGAGCCACAAGAAATAAGGTCTGCCATAGATGCGTGGTAGAATTTGGTGGATCGACTATTTGAACACACGACTTCCCTTCTTCTGTAGTCCGTTCCCAGTCTGATTTGATAGCTCGGCTGCGTTTCTCTAAGCATTTTGTTCAGCCTTGGTGGGCTCACCTTCCTCGTTTGTCCTGGACTGGTCTTTCTGAATCTATTTGGGCTCGGCCTTCATTTCCTTGGCTTCATCTCGGACTCAATTCTTCCAATGTCTTCCTCTACCTTGATGTATTGCTCCACTCGGCGCATCAGGGCTGAAATGTCTTGGGGTGGCTTCTTCATAAGAGAGGCCCTTAGCTTTCCTCCGGGCTAAAGTCTGTGCTTGAAGGAGGCCACAGCTAACTCCTCATTACAGTTTTCAATGTCATTATATACTTCCTAGTACTTTCTTGTGTAATCTCGCATCAATTCCTTCTTCCCCCTCTGTAGCGCCATAAACGAGTCAATTTATTTCGAGAGCTTCGTGCTGGTGACGAAGTGAGCTACAAGCCCCTTCGACAGGTCCCTCCAGCTCGCTATTAACTAAGGCAGAAGACAATCGAACCACCTCAGTCCGACTTACCCAAACTAGAAAGAAATAATTTACACATTAGTGCGGCGTTATTGCTCCGCAGGGTCATCATCTACCTGTAATGGTTGATGTGCGTGTTCAGGTCGGAACGCCCGTCGTATGACTTGAACCTTGGGATGGAGAAGCTTCTAGGGGGCGCGGTCGTGTCTATGTGCTCGGTAAACTGAGTGGTAATCATCACTTTCCATGCGTCATTTGTTTCGGCCGTGGTGTAATATGCTGACATCGAGTCTTCGTTCTTTCATAGAGGATCTTTGTTTCCCCTCTCCTAAGAGTATGACTACTTCCCTATGTGCTTGAATCTTCATTCTTCCTGGTAAACTGCATGAGAATCTATCCCAACTTTAGATTGATCTCATTCTCTCCTTTTTTGCCCCTCGACTTCGAGGACTTCTACTCATCGATATGAGAGCTCCCCACCTGGACTTGTGGGTCCTGACCTTGATTCCTCATGGAGGAACGAAGCCTCAAGATTTTATGTCCCATTGCGTGGGACGTTGATGCCTTAGCATGATCATCCCTCTTCAGTATTCACATTAAGGCCCTAATTGACAATTTTAATTTTTTGACTTTTTGACTAAAAATGTCAAAAGGTTAATATTGCCCATTTAACAAAAAAGCAAGAGTTAAAAAGTTAAAAAATTAAATGGGTAAAATTATATTTAAACTCTCACCAGTTTTAAAATACTATAATACACGTTACTCATAATTTATTTACTACAACTAACGACCAAATATATAAATGGGTAAAATTATTTGCTTTAAACAAAGAACAGAAAAGCTATCTTTTTATCCAAACACTCAACTTAAAAAAAATTAGTTGAAAAGTTAAGTTACCAAACAACATATTCTAAACTCAATTTAATTTTTTAATTAAAAATATAAAAAAATAAAATAAAAAATAGTGAGTTGTCCATGGCGCTGTAAATGAGAAAGCTACAATGTTTGATATGGGCTAAATTCTATTTTAAAAAAAAATTAATTAAAAAATGAAAAAAAATTAAAAACAAAAATTAGCAAATAGTACAGCTATCAAAGAGCTAAGGATAAAGAGCACAGAGTAGCATAGGCGTTTGAGTTCTTGCTTTTAGATATATTTTATAAAATTTGATTTATTTTGGTTTTGTTTGAATTTTTTATATTTTTATAAAAATTAAATTTTTGACTTATCTCGATAAGAAAATTTACAAATTTTAATAGTTTAATTAGACGATAAAATATATTCATCAAAAACAAAAAAATAAATAAATTAAATAAGCAAATTAATAACCCGTTGTCCTAAACAGAGCAATTAGGTATTTTTTTCTCCCACTTAACTAATTAAGATGGAGTAATAGATTTTTTTTTTCAAGAAACTATTAAATAGTCTAGAGCAGCATTTGCTTTCAACAAATGAAAAGATTCCACATACACTTTAAATGAGTGACCATTACCTTTCTACTAGTGAAGAAAAATAAGTTAACATTATTCCCACAAAATATTTTTAACTATTATATTAAATAGGAGCACCATATATATGATTTTCTCGGCTTCCGACTTTAAAAATAAGCTTTTACCCTGTGTGCTAATCTCAATTTTTTGTCTTTTTATTTATTAGCTTTTAACCCTTTTATCCTTTTACTTATTAATCTTAAATGCATTTATATATTTTTAAAAATATTATAACTTTTATGATATATACCTATTTTTTATAAAAAAATTACTTTTTAAAAATTTACTTATCAAAATTTATTTAAAAAAATCTATATTACATATAAAATTATGTAAAAATAATATATATATATATATATATCTTAATTTTTTTAATTTATTAATTTATTATTTTTTGACTTGATGTTACTTTAAGCCATTTGAGTGGCAAAAGAAAGCGAGAGTTTACCTCTTTTTTTAAGCATGATTAAATATACATTTTTCACGAGATCAAGTTGGTGATTCGTGTGACGGAAACAAAAATTCATTGTCTTATTGTTTTTTGCCTTTTAAATTACTATAAAAATTTATCAAATAAATTTTTTATTTATTTAGTTTAAAATGGCTTAATGAAAAAAAAACGTACTCAAAGCTAAATTACATTAGCAAACGAGGCCATATACAAATTTCAAAATTATTCAATAAAAGTTATTTATATTAAATTAAAATACAAATAAAATTCTAAATTTTAACAAAAAAAAAAATTCAAGAATCCTCGGCGGTAGCCTTACTCACCTATTCTTAGGGCGGCCCTACCTATAACTAATAAAGTTTTATGCAAATAATAGCATATAGTCCATATGAAATTGATGAAAAATTGCATGACAAACGATGGAATTGACGTGTTGGAATATGATAAAAGGGGCATATCATCACGGACTAAACAGAACCCTAAAAGATATTTCATTCTTAATTTGGAATCGTTCAATTATTATTTGCTTGCCAATGCAGTTCACTTCTCAAATGGATGTGTCTATTATGCACGAAAGATAAGTACTACCACAAAAAAAGGTGATTTAACTTAACAAGCTTTTTCCTTTTTTTTTTCTTACCAAAAATTAATTTCAATTTCAAGTCTTTTTATGAACTAAGCATCGTTTGGCAACTTAATTTTAAGTTAAATTTTTCTGTTTAAAATTATTTTAAGTCAAATAAATAAAATATTCATTTGGTAAACTGAATTGGTGACTTTAAGTCAAAAAATATTGGCTTAAAGTGGTTTTAAGTCAAAAGAGTTTTAAATTAGAAAAAATTATTATAATTTTTTAAAATTTATTTTTACATAATTTTATATTCAATATAGATCTTATTTGATAGATTTTGACGAATAAATTTTAAAATTATAATTTTTATTAAAAATATATGTGCGTAATAAAAGTTATGATATTTTTAAAAATCATATAAATTATTTTATATAAAAAGGTTAAAAGTATTTGGGTTCTCAAACGATCCTTTTTAGATTTTTTTGACAATTTTTTATATTATTTTTTTAGTTTTAACACAAAATACCAAAAAGTCGAATTTTAAGCCCTCTATTAAACGAAGCCTACACAACACTTGTTTGTTAAGTGATTTTAAGCCACAAGTCTTTTGGCTTAAAAGTTAAAAAACAGAAGTTTCTTGTCTTGTTTGGCAAGTCCAATATTTATAGCATTTTTGCTTATTATTCTTTTGCTTTCTACTCAGCATTTATACCTTTGCCAACTTTCATAATATTTTTTTAAAATGTTATAATTTTTAAAATTGACATTCGTTATTCATAAAATTTATATATTTAACACCTATTTATCTGAATTTAGTAAATAAGATTCATGTTGAAATTATTTATACAAACAAAAATAAGATAACGAGTACTTATATAATTTAGTATAATTGCCCATTTAACTTAAAGTTATTTAAAAGTATTTATGAAAATGATTTTAAATCACTTTTAAAATTCACTATATAATTTATTTATTTATTTATTTAATATAAAATAACTTAAAACAAAAATACCTAACTTAAAGCAAGCTTTTTTTAAAAAAAAGGCTAATCACCATATCGGTGAGTAGGGGACATAAATGGACTACCCTAAAGCCATTTTTTTTTTTTTGAGTATATAAGGAAGGATATAATTTTTTTAGGGGATATAAAAAATATGTGAGCCCAATTATTTTTGTCCCTTACCTTTTTATATTTTCTTTATTTATTTATTTTTTGTTCCTTATATTTTTATTAATTTTTAATTTTTTTATTACTAATTTTAATAATAAACTATAATATTCTCCAAACATTCACAATTTCGACATTGGTAAAAAAATAATACTTATAAATTTCCCGTGAAGATTTCCCGTGACTACAAGAATTAAGAAAAGTAAAATAATTGAACACAAATATAAAAAATCAACAAAAGTCAAAAACATTTTTTTTTTGTCAAACACCCCTATCTCTATTTATATATTTATTGGTGGTGTTTGTTATTATTAAAACTAGTAACTTATAGATTGTAACTTGTAGTAGAAGTTGTGAGTGTTTAATAAAAATTATAATTTGTAATTGAAATAGAAAAAAAATAGTTATAATTTGTAATAAAAATTATAAATATTTACAAAAATTTAAAATTTATAATTAAAATTAATAATAAAAAACTAAAAATTACTAGTAATAGTTTTGCCTAACACTCCCATTATCACTCTCCATAATCGTGTTTGATAAACTAATTTTAGGAATGATTTTTGAAAATATTCTTCAATTATAATTATGAACCAATCAATCCTAGCTTCACTTTACTTAAACTAATACATTTCCTATTAATTCAATAAAATATAAGTTTCTGTCATTTAAATTTTTTTAATACCTAAATAATTTTATTTTATATTTTTTTACTTTTAATAAATTAAGAATCCCAAGAATGGCATTAACTTCCTTTTCATGTACCACATGATTTCTAAATGCATACAAGAAAAGGCGCAGGGGTCACATTTGATTTATGTGCTGATAAGTACCACTTGTATTATTTTTTTATTTTTTATTTTTTATTTTTTTAAATATTTTCACATCAAAGTGGGTTGGTAGGTTTAGAACAAAATGGAAAACTCATGATAATGAACAAGTCATTGGCATTAAATAATTATGCATTATTGTCACGTCGTATGAAAATTTAAATTTTTATTAACGATCTTGATATAAAAAAATTACAATTTTTTTAGTTTTTGTTTGGAATCTTTAAAAAGTTGGTTTTTTTATTTAAAAAATTAAAAAAAATGTTTTTTAAGTCATTGTATTTGGTGTCTCTAAAAAATTCATTGCAGTTGAAATTGAAGAAAAAATAATTATAAATTATAATAAAAATTATGAGTGTTTGAAAAAATTTATAACTTATAGCTATAAATAGTAATAAAAAGCTAAAAGTAACTATCAATAGCATTTTCAAACACCATTGAAGATTTTAACAAAAAGTACCAAAAAAATACTACCATGAATAAATTATCTCAAACAATTTAATTTTTTTTTTTAAAAATACAAAAAAATTTAAAAATTAAATGTTTTAGACATTCCAAAAGGAAATTTAATAGAAGACAAATTTTTTTTTTTAAACAACTGAAAATAACAAACTTGTAGATTGACTAATATAAGTCTACATATAAAGACAAATATAATATTACAGTGGATTGAGATTTGGTAGGTAACAAGAATAGTTGCTCATAAAAGCTATAACTTGCTGCAGGAAAAACAAATAATAAGTGGGTGTTTGGTTCATAGCTAAAAATTGTCTCTTTTTTTTACTCTTTTTTTTGGTTTAATGAGATAAAATTCAAAAATGAAAATAAAAGGCAAAAAAGATTTCTTCAAAATTGTTTTCAAAATGACGATATTACCCTAAAGATTTATAGTTTTGTTTGCACTTCAAAACTTTGAGTTTAGGACATGTTTGTTCGTTTGAATATAAACTAAAAGTATATAAAGAGGTACGAAAAAGTATAGTACTTGAGATATATAATTTAAATGAGATTATCTAATGTGCAACTTGTGTTTTTATATATTAGAATAAAAGTTGGATGTAGCTTCGAATAAAAAAAAAAGATTAATGTTTGACACTTGAACAAAAGAGTAGATGCAGTTTGATTTGGCGGTTTAAGTTTGTCTATTTTGGACTCTTTTATTGAACTCCTATTTTTTTAGTCAATTATAATAGTTTTTTTAATAAAAATTGTGTTTAATAAAGTTAATACTCAAAAGATTATGAATTTATCAATTAAAACACACATAGACTAAATTACTTAGTTTTTATACAAATATATTAAAGTAATAAACAACTTAATCTTATAATAAATGAAAAAATTTATAAAATTTTATATTTGTTGGTCAGGTTGGGTTTGGGGGTGGTTACAGCAAAGACCCGTAACCATTATTATGTTGGTAGAATTGAATTGGGCGATTTGAGCGTATTGGTCCAATTCATGAACACCCCTACCGCTACTATGTCCGAATCCATGTGTTTGATTTTTTTATGAATCTAATTTGTATCTTTAGGCCTTGTATGGCAATTGGCTTTAAGCTAATTTTTTTGCCTTTTTTGCTTAAAATTTAAAAAGTTAAAAAATCTGGTTTGGTACCCCAAAAGTTATTAGCATTTTTGCCTTTTTACATAATTTTGTTTTTATATTTTTAGAAATATCACAACTTTTCTTATACATATCTATTTTTTTTATAAAAATTATATATGTCTAAAATTTATTTGTCAAAATCTATCAAACAAGATGTGTATTAAATATAAAATTATTTTTAAAAAAATTATAATATCGTTAAATCAAGTTTAAAACAACTTTAAACAAATTGCTGACTTAAAACCAGATTACCAAACGTGACCTTCAATTAAATTTAGAAATAATTGATTATGCGTGGACAAGCATTCGGTTGCTATAAAAAATAAAAAATTGCCCTCAGATGTATCTAAATAAAACAAATTGCTATGATCTATAAGTTATCCACAAAAAGAAAGAAGAGAAAAAAAGAAAATAAACAATTCTAAGTTAATGACAGAGGCCGTGGTGGAATTTATATTGGATCCATTATATCAATATATGGGCAGTATTGTGCAAGAAATTCCTGCATACGTATAATTCATGGAGGAGGGTGAACCAAGATGAATTTATAGTACATAATTTTATTTTATATTTGTAAAAACTTGTTTTCACGCCTTGAACTCAGATCTATTATATCAGTGTTAAGTAAAATGTCACATCATTTGATATCATAATTAATAAAATAACTTGATATTTCAAACATTTATTGATATAGAAATTAGAATTACTCTTAGAATATTGTGAAGGTACTTTTTACACCATAATTTACAATTTCTTATCAAGAATGTTTTTTTTTTTGTCTAAAAAGCCTACAATATTTTATAAAGGCTTAATGAAAAATAATATATACATTTAAAATGCCCATATTGAATATGCTTAACAATGACAAGTGGCGCTAGCGGTTAAAATAAATTACATGCTTAATTAGTAGGAGACATACTTAAGTAGTGAAAAGTTACTGGCAGTTGTAGGAAGTTATTTATGTAATTTTCTATAAATATTAGTATTGTAAGTATTGTAAAGATCTCCACACAACTTGGCACACCACTTATATTTTTTTTTATCTTTTATTTAATTTTTTTGTAATTTTCTTAGTAAATCCATAGGAGTAGATTGTAATCTTTGTAATCGTTTTGCCGTTAAAGTTAATAATATTTTGATTTTATTGTTTTGATTTCATCATCTGTGGTATTTTTTCAACAAAATCCTAAAATACGACATAGAACCTGCACGCAATTGTTTGAGCATTTCAAAAAAAAAATTCAAAAGAGATCATTTTGTTATTCTGGTTAACAGGTACACTTAGGCAAATTGACAAAAAGAAGCAGGCTTTGAATAGGCAAACTTATTTCTATAATTTCTGAATTACCAACAATGCAGAGCAGAGTCATTTTTATGGTCACAGGTGGTACATTATGAGACAAATTAAAATAAAAATAAAAACAAACCATCTTTTCCCCCACATGAGTTTCACAACAATTTCAAGGTTTTTCTTTATACATCTTGGGAAGAGACCCATCTTCACATGGCAGATTTGCTTCAAATAAATAAATAAAAACACAAAAACCAGAAACCAAAAAAAATAAAAATAAAAATAAAAAGGAAATTACACAACAGACATTGTTTGATTTGTTTTCTTCCTCTCCATGCACAACCACCACCTCTTCACTTCCTTTCCTCTCCCTCTCTCTCTCCCCTTCACTGGGGAATTTATTTCTAATCATTTTTCTTCGAGCCCTTCATTTTTCTTTTGATGGGGACTTAGGTTAATTAATTACATAAAGTTCCTACAAACCCGACACATTATTTTATTCACAATTTAAAATGAACATTTCAGGTTTAATTATAGATAGCGTGAATCACACTTCACGTAAAACTGAACTATTTATTTGGAATTGTGAATAAAATTACGAGTAAGTTTTATAAGCACGCGGTATATTGTTACATAAACTAAAAAGCGGTGGTGTGGTGTGGTGGGGAAGTTTTATATAAATTTTTTTTTCTCCACTTTAATTATGAGGATACTTTGGTGACATCTTTGCTAGACCTGTTGTATTTCATGTGGCTCTTAACGAGCTGCCCAGCCGCAAGAGCTGACATGAGAGAGAGTTCCCCTGCGAGAACTGAACCAGCCACAATGGTCGCCAAAAGCCTTGAGTTCGACCCCGGCGACTCCTTGTTTGCGCCCTTGACGCCGAGCAGGTTCAGGCAAGCCGACTGAGATGCGAGCTGGGTGCCACCTCCCACGGTTCCCACCTGATCATCCGCGAATCATGCAAAAATAAAAAAGGATAATTAATTAACAGAGATTTCAAGTACTGGGTTATAATAATAAAATAATAATAATAATAATAATAATTCTTTCACATGTAAAGTACAATCAGAATATAAATTAGTTCCCTGTTCTGAAATGGATCGTCTGGTAATTCCAATGAATTTCTTGGGTTGGTATTAATAACATTGAGTGTAATTTTGTTCGCTCACTAAATTTATGTAAGTTTATACCATAGATAGAGGAATTGGTCTCTAAGTGCCGACTGAAACAGACTACTTGAGCCGGGCTCCAAAACTATAAGCTCTTCAGGGAGGAGGAACAGTGTTAGATTGTACCACATCGCTTAATTTAAATTTTTTTGTGTAATATATAAAATTTGATTTTTTTTTTTTTCTTAATACCTAAGTTTTAAAAAGTTGTATAGATTAGACTTTTCAACTAACATGAACAAATGACAAAGCAACTGGACAAAGGATGATCACAATCATAGGATGGGGACTTTTCCATCATTCAGAAAGTCTTTTTTTACTCGCAAGAGGTGAGAATTAAGACTCTTTACTCCGTTCTGTACAATTTCTTACTATTGGCCTAGTTGATAAGATAGGTAAATAAATATTTACTCTTTTGGTAGTTTATATTGTAAAATTTGTTATATATTTAACAATAAAGCCCATGATAACTGTTATTCTCATGTAAAGTCCATTGTTTGGTTTTCTGCCTTAAAATTTACACTAACAAAACAGCTAGTGATTTTGTCTTTTCAATTGTATGGGAACTGAAAGAGTTTTAGCATTTAGCCATTTTGTTTTTTAAATAAAATAATTTTATTTTTTTTTAAAATATCATAATTTTTATTACACGTATATATATATATGTATATTATAAAAATTATATTTTAAATTTTTACTCTTCAAAATCTATCAAACAAACTCTTTTGATTAAAAATCACTTTAAATCATGTTTTTAAGTTTATTTTTTTTGACTTAAAATTGCTCGTACAATTCAACAAAAAACTATTTTGCTTATTTAATTTAAAGCATTTTTAAACCAAAAAACAACTAATTTAAAACTAAATTACCAAACAAGATATAATCAAAACTGCTCACAATTAAAACCTACATTATTTTGCCATTTCACTTTTTTTGACTACGTCAATTTTGACAACTAATTTTACATATGCATCATGTGTGTCCGCTGATTGATTCTTGTTTCTAATTTTTTTATTCTAAATTAATAAACTAAAATTTTATTACTGAAAATTATAAATTTATAATTTTAATAAATATTTTTTTATTTTAAGACCTATTTAAAATTTTATATTTATAATCTATAAATTTATAATTTTAAGTACAATAAACACATCAATTATGTGTGTATACGCACGTAGGCATAAAACCAATTTCAAATTGTCAAAGACAATGCTAGAAGATAATTAAAAAATATTAATCACCGTCCATTATATGATAGATTGTACATATAAAATATATAAATATTCATGCACAGTATGTTAACATTTATAAAAGTGATAAAATTTATTCTTAAAAATATATTGATAAAAAGATAGCTTGATGTACGAAACTTTCGAGTATGCAAAATAAAAATAAAAAAATAAATCACGATAGGCCTATAATGAGCAATCTTACCTAAACAGTGATATTAAAAAAATTATTCTTTAATAACTCGATCACTAATTATGACGTAACGAGCGACGATTATCGCAAAACCCAGGATAATTAAGTAAGAATAGAAAAAAAATAATAGAGAGATAATAGAACAGTACCTCAATGGAAGGCATGGTGACAGAGATATGGAGGTCCTTGCCATCATTAACAGCTTCCATCATGGTGATGCAGTGGGAGCTCTCCACATTTTGAGCCGGGTCCTGACCGGTGGCTATGTAAACCGCCGACACAATATTGCTGGCATGGGCGTTAAACCCACCAAGAGCGCCGGCCACGGCGGAGCCGGTGAGATTCTTCAGCATGTTCAGCTCCACGAGCGCCGCCACGTTCGTCTTCAACACCTTCCTCACCACCTCTTCCTTGATGATCGCCTCGCACACGACTGACTTGCCCCGCCCTTCGATCCAGTTCACCGCCGCCGGCTTCTTGTCCGAGCAAAAGTTTCCTGGTTCGCAAACACCGGCTCAATCAATTAGCTCTCTTTTGTCTTCTGGGTTTGACTTTTATTAGTTCACTTCTAAGTTAAATAAATAAATAAAAAATTTATTTGATGAATTATACATGTAATTATAGGACTTAGGGCTGAAGTACTCTAAAATAAAAAGTTTTGGAATAAAATTATTTTAAATTAAAAAATTAAAAAAAATTAAATCAAAAAGAAGTTTTTATATTTTTTTTACATAATTTTATATTTACGGTGGATATAGATTTTGACAAATAAATTTTTTAAAATATAATTTCTATAAAAAAATTAATGTGTATAATAAATTTTATGATATTTTTAAAAATATATTTTAAAAAATTATAATAAAGATAAACAAAAAGGCTAAGAGGCTAAAAGGCAATAAGCAAAAAAATAAAAAAATTAAAGTTAAAAAACAAATTTTAAATTATTTTTTTAACTTTAAGCAAAAATACATAATACTTAGACTTAAAACTGGTTATCAAGTGAGACGTTATTATTATCTCAATTTGGCTTTTCTAAAAAATTAGAGCTTTTTTTTATAAAAAAAATAAACCAAAAAATATTATAAAAAATTATCTCAATTAATCTAAAATTTTTTATATTTTACTTTTTAAAAAAAAGATTAAATCTTTTAAAAACTATGCTTTTTAAAATTGTAAAACTCGAGTAAGGTTTCTATGGCATGCAATTATCGAGTTTTAAAAGTTAAAAATTGAGTTATCACTTATATGTGATATTATCGTTTATTTTTGGGCATTATTCAATGAATGTGTGGCGATATTATTGCATGGCAGAAGATCTGATCGATAACGATGAATTGAGATGGAGTTTTTGAAGGTGAATTAAAATTACCAGAGATGCCGATGACATCCATGTCGGGAAAATCGTTCTGGAGGAAATCGAGAACGTTCTGAACTCCTTTGGAGACCATGTTCATCCCCATGGCGTCGCCGGTGCTGCAGCTGAACCTCATGTACAGATTCTTCCCAGCTATTGCGCATTGAATGCCTTGTAGCCTCCCAAATCTGCTCGATCTGTGCATCATCCATTTATACAAATACAAATATTCAGCACCCGTTATGTTATTGTTTGGCTGAAGAAAAGCTTTTTTTCATTAAAGATTTTTTTGGTTTATTTTTAGATGTTTTTGTGTTTGCCAATGAAAAAGTCTATGGCCCTGTTTGGGACAATTTTCTTATTTTGTTGCTTGCCTTTTTGTCTTTTTTAAACTTTTTTATTTTATTTTTTTTATTAAATTTTTTTACTTTTCTAAATCGTATTAATGAAATGAACTGAAAAAGTAAAATAATTTGATTAAAAAATTAAAAAAAAAAATTATTAAAGACGAAATAATTATGTTACTTTTGTCTTTTCTGATTTTTTTTTATATTTTAATTAAAAAAATTTACTTTTTCAACTTGTATTGATAAAATGAGTCAAAAAATATAATAATTTGATTAAATAATAAATTTTTTTTACTAAAAGTGAAAATAAGTTAAGTAAAATATGCAAATAAGCAATTATTTCAAACACAGCTTACGTCCAAAAAAATTATAACTGCAGAATTTTATCTTAAAATTGATGTATATGATTTAGATTCAAATTTAATAAAATATGGACCACAAACCTGTAAATATTAATTATTTTTTGGGTTCTTACCATTATTGTTTTTCATTGCATTGATGTCAAGCACATTTATTTCTGTTAAAATTAAAGACCCAAAAATTTATTAAATAAGTTTTTTTGTTTTATTTGAATTTTTAAATTTTATGTTTTTTTTGATATTTTCTTTTTAAAAATTTTAAAAATAAATACATTTGAGTTAATGCCGAAAGAATGGTAAACATTGATGTCAAGTCCTTGGCGTTATATATTACAATAGATTTAAACATCAGCATCAAAGAGATATCGCCCAAATGAACGCTATAATTTATTATTTTTTCTGAATGCTGTTTCTTCACCGACCACCGCCGGGGACAGTGTTAAAATAATTATAATATTCGGAATTAAAAAATTAAATCTATGTAACAAATAATTAAAAAAATCATGTTATTATTCCATTTTGTGTTTCTAGTATTATTGTTTTTTTAAATTAAAAAAAAAAAAAAAGAAGAAAAAAAGAGAGAAGAAGAAAGGAAATAGTGCAAAATGAGCATGAACGAAATCAAAGGAATATATATATAAAGTGAGATTTGCAGGAAAATGAAATTTGAAGAGAAGCACCGACTTGTTGAAAACAACAGCGAGAGTGTCGAAGTTGATGGGATCCTCCAAGAAGAACTTGAGCTCGGCGGCCCGCGTGGCGGTGCCGAACCGGACGACGGGAGCTCTGGTCATGGCGTCCCTCAGAAGCACGCTGGTGGCGCCGCCGGACGCGAAGATAGCCTTGCACCCCCGGTTGGTGCTCGCCACCAGACACCCCTCCGTCGTCGCCATCGGAACCGAGTACTCCGCCCCGTCCAGCAAAAGCGGCCCCGCGATCCCCACCGGAATCTGAACGTACCCCACCGGCATCTCGCAGCACTGCCCCAGTATCGCCTCGTAATCAAACCCCTCCAACGGCAACCCATCCAGAGATTTCCCCGTAATCCTTTCCAGCGCCGACCGCCGTATCGCCGCGGCTCTTTTACAGTCCCCGAGCTTCGATTCGAGCGAGTACGACGGAGTTGTTCCGGCCAATACCTCCTTGATAATCTCTTCGTCCTCCTCCGACGGTGGTGCAAAGGCAGGATGATTGACCGCCTTGACAACCGGGGAAGAGTCAGTGATGGAGGCGGCGGCGCATGGGGCGATGCGGCTGTCTTCGACAAGTTGGACGGCCGTGACGTCCTCGACGTCCCAAGCGTCGTGGGAGGTACGGCCAGTGATAAAGGACTGGACGAAGTCAATACCGAAGAAACCCAGCAGGTAGATCATGGAAGCGATTAAGGAAACGACGGCGGCGAGCTCGGAGAGGGTGACGACGTGGAGGGGCATGGAGTTGCGGATCTTCTCGCGCCACCGGTGGAGGAGGAAGTAGGCGACGGAGAAGAAGAGTGTGAAGAATATTCCGTTGGTGAGGTAGAGAGGCAAGGGGAGGGCCTCAGAGGCTTTGACGGGTGTCGGGTGGTGGTTGTGGGGCTTAAGTTGTTCGCCGCCGCCGCCGGCGGGTTTTGGAAAGGGTGGCAATGACTTCCCATTTCGCCGGCGAACGTCCATTTTTTACTACTGGATCCGGCGGAAGGACAGGCGAGGGGAGGATGTTGGTGGTTAGTTTTGGATTGCCGTCGTTGGTTGTGGTGGAAGTGGAGGCCGCGGCGGCGGCGCTCCGACGGTGGAGAAGAGGGAGGGGCTTGGGTTAACTGTTAGGATCCTGCTTCGAGTGGAGAAGCGGAGGCTTCGGAGGTTTTTTTTATAGAGAGCCGCGCTGGGCCGTGGGGCCCACACGTTCCGCGTGCCATGCGGTGAGAATGGATCTTGTCTTGTGTTTTTATTTTTATCAAAATATTTTTAAAAAATTAAAAAAAATAAAAATAAGACAAAATAAGTCAATTAATTAAATATAATATTGTTTATTTTTATAATTTTTTTTATTT
>JAOTRH010461253.1:0-62556 GCA_034768845.1 Heliamphora exappendiculata
GATTTTCTCTATGAGATCAACAATACCGATGAGTTGGGTACTAGCATTATTTGTCCGATGATTGATAATCAGCTGACGAAAATCATGTCTGATTTAGGTTGAGAAGTTTCCCCTCTTGTGCTTTGCTTATAGGTTTGATTATGCTAAATCTGTACAGTAGATCTTCGGTCGGTATATCAAAAGGTTGAGCGGCGCGGTTGCGAGGAAAAGAGAATAATTAAATTGGGTTGTCAATAACTTAATTTATTTATCGAAAATCCATATCTTAAATGTGGGGAGAATTTAGTGCATTTAATAATTGAAAACTCAAGATATAATTTAAGTTAGGGCCGGGAGTTCAGTCAAGACCTTTAGTAGAATAAGTTCTGGTTCGTGCGAGAAATGATCTAACCCAGGGACAGAGTTAGGGATATCCGATTTTCTCGTACGGTTAGCCCGAGTCCTATACTTCCTCGTGATCCTTCACGTAACCCATTATACGCACAAATTTTTTTTTTATTGGTTTCGGTTATTATTTAATTTAATTTGAATACCGATTTTGCCGCTACGGACATTCAGGAATTAAATTGAATTGTTGGAGGATGATTTTGGTATTTGGCACACCTAGGGATTACTCCCTAGGTGGTCGGCCCTAATAGAGGGAGTGGAGATTTAGTTTTAGATGGATATGTATCTCTTTCTTATTTTATGAGATAGAAATATACATATACCATATATATCTTAAGGAATATATGCAAATATATAATAAGAGGCTAAACCTAACCCTAATCCCTAACCTAGCTGCCACCCCCTCACTCTCCTTTTTGGCAAATCATTTTTGGAGAGAAGTGTGAGAAGAAATCGAAGAGGAGAAAAAGTCTTCGATCGGAATCGGTGCCCACACATCGTGATCGTCGTAGTGCGTCCGGGACATACGTGAGAAGGTTGCAAGGTCATCTTTAACGTATTCGGGATTTGTTGAAGCTTTTCTACAAGTTTCATAAAGGGATAATGTCATTAACATTAATATAGTTCGTTGTTTTCATGAAAAACGCATACGTCGTTTTTTTTATGGTCACAACGTCGGTTCAAAAAAAATTTTCCGCTCCCAACACCATGACCTTATTTTTTTGGGCTATTCTTTTACATAAAATAAACCCTTGAAAGTGCATTTTTTAAAGCTTTTAAGCTTGCTTTTGTTTACGTTCTTGAACCTATGTGGGCTCTGATGGTTTTGATAGAACTTGGAATCATAAAACGGGTTTCTCTTGGGTGGTTTACGTGACCTGAGTTTCGGGGCACGACAGCTTGATATTAGAGCTTTAGGTTCGAATACCTAAAAACTGTGGGAGAGGTTGCATTACATTGTGAGGATAGTTGTATATGCTTGATTGCATATATTTAAATATTTTCATAACATGATGATGATAACCTATTGAGCATGAGGATGATGTGTATACGTGAGCATGAAGGTTGAATCTTAGGATTGATTAGTTTTGCTTTCGGGTATTTGGATTAACAAATTTGGAAGTCGAGTTAGAAATGTATTTGGCCAACATACTTTCTAGTAAGGAATCTAAGTAGGTTACCCAAACTGACTCATCACTCTTGATGGTACTCCTCGGTACATGGAATTTGTTTACATGATCTTAAACGGCTAAGTGTTAACATGATTATGTGACTTATATCTGTAATAACATGATGAGTTGATTCTTATGTTGTTATGTTCTATATTGCTTTTGTACAAATGTGATGTCTACGAGAATAAGACTAGGATGTGGTCGTGATTTAGGCCAAGGAAATGTGTCAATCCCTGATGCTGGGGATGGTAATGCTCCCAAAGGACCAATAATGGTGTAGGGTTGCTACGTGAGATTGTAGGTTCCATTGTCAGCTAGCTGAGGCCGCTAGGGGAGGGGCAAGAGTACCTAAGCCGAGGGCGACTATTGCGATGCAGGAGTTCTGACGTCTTGACCCTTCTACCTTTGTTGGGGATCCCGATCCTAAGGTGGCAACAGAATAGTTGGAGCTCATGACGAAGATTTTGGATACATTATAGATAATTGCGGATGACTTAAGAGTTGTATTTGTCACTTTTCAGCTGAGGGGTGACGGCCAAAAATTGTAAAAAAATTTCAGAACTACCATGGATGGAACATAGGAAGCTTTTGCCAAAGTATTGCTAGAGAAATACTTTTTCGCGTCCTCGAGGTATTCCTACTGAGAGGAGTTCTATTCTCTCACCTAGGAGACGATGAATGTTGTGCAGTATAAGGTTAGGTTTACCAGTTTATCCCACTTTGCACAGAAATCAGTGGCTACTGACGAGCTCTATTTAAAGAGGTCTAAGAGGGGTTTGAGGCCTACAATTAGAGAATGGGTGGCAGGATTGTGACTACATGCCTTTACAGAGCTTGTGGAGTCAGCAACTACTATTGAGAACACTTTGAGTGAGACTCGTAGACCCAGGGAGGTTAAGGCACCACAGAGTGGAACGGATGCATAGTTAGGTGGGCGCTCCAACAAAAGGCTGAGGTCCTTTGGTCCTGGTTCTCATTCTTCTGGGTCACAGTAGCAATTTTCTGCACCAACACCCTCAGTAGCTTCCTCAGGGAAACCAGAGCAAATGGACCCCATCTATTATTGGTGCAGGCAACCAGAGCATCGTGTGACGGATTATCCGCTGAAGAGGCAATTCTAGAGTTCAGTACCTGTTCAGTCTCAGGGGAGAGAGCCACTAGCTTGTTTTGGGTGTGGCTAACCGGGACATTTTCGTAGGAGCTGTCTTTAGGGAGGGAGTGCACAGAGCACGACAGGTGCACCAGTTGTTCAGTATGTACAGGGACAACAGGCTTATTGGCAGTAGTAGCCAGCGGCTCAGACTTCTAGGGTTACGAAAAGGGGTGCCTCAATTCAGTCAGTGCGACAGCCCGCAGCGTAGAGCTATGGTGGGTAGACTAGGGGTCGCATGGCAAAGTGTACGCCCTTACAGATCCTTGTTCCTCCAAGGCATCGATTGTGCCTGATGCTGCAGCGACTACCTCAATTATCAAAGGTACTCTCTTAGTGTACAGATTATGGGCCAGTGTTCTCATCGACACAAGAGCATTACGTTCTTTTATATCATCTGTTTTGCATTTGTTTTGGGGTTAGAGATAGACTCGTTAGGTAGCACGCAGTGTGTAGAGACCCCGATTAGTGGGAACGTGGTGTTAGGACGAGCCTGTAGTTCCTGTGAGTTAGAGGTTGCTAGCTGCTGTTTAGAGTTTGATTTCATCATTCTCGGCATGGCCACGTTTGATATCATCCTGGGGATGGATTGGTTGATCACATATCGTGCCTATATAGATTGTGATTGACGGAGGGTATCGATTTGTCCACCTGTAGGTGATTGTTTTTGTTTCGTGGGTGATTGGGACGATGGTTCGATGCCCATGCCTGGTGTTGTGCGAAACTAAGGAAATCTTAGTTTCCTTTATTCTACTCTCATGTTAGATGAGGCTGTTGGGGTTTGAGGAGAGTTTTCCCATATGGTTTACGACTATCTAAATGTCTTTCCTGACAATCTTTTTTAGTTGCCACCGAGTCGTGAGGTAGAGTTTTCTATCGATCTTGTTTCGAGAGCCATCGTCTTATTGTTTTGCACCAGCAGAGTTGCGAGAGCTTAAGGTACAACTTCAGGAGTTGCTTGATAAAGGGTTTATACTCCCGAGTAGGTCGCTGTGGAGAGCTCCTGCTTTGTTTGCCAAGAAGAATGATGGGTCCTTGAGGTTATGTATTGATTATCAAAAGTCGAATCAGGTAACGGTGAAGAATAAGTATCCTATGCCGAGGATTGATGATTTGTTTGATCAATTAAGGGGTTCATGCTGCTTTTCTAAGATTGATTTGAGATCGGGATATCATCAGTTGAGGATCAGGGAAGAAGATATAGCAAAGATTGTCTTTCGAACTCGTTTTGGTCACTACAAGCTTTTGGTTATGCTGTTCGGTTTGATGAATGCTCCCGCGACGTTCATGGACTTGATGAACTGCATTTTTCATCCATATCTTGACAGTTTTGTGGTCGTATTTGTGGACCACATTCTTATCTACTCACCATCGAGGGAGATACATGAGGAACATGCACGTGTGGCTCTATAGCTTTTGAGGGAACATCGATTGTATGCAAAACTTGAAAAGTGTGAATTTTGGATGCCTTAGGTAAAGTTTCTTGGACGTAGGGTATCGAAGGATGGAGTATCTGTGGATTCTTCAAAGACCGATGCAGTAATGGGTTGGAAACGACCGAAAAGTGTGTTTAAGATTTGTAGCTTTTTAGGTTTGGCAGGTTATTACCGACGATTCGTAAAGGGTTTTTCTCGACTTGCCGTGCTAATGACTCGCCTTACACGGAATGGAGTCAAGTTTGTTTGGAGTGAGTCTTGTGAGTTGCCTTTTTAGGAACTGAAGAAGAGATTAATGAGTACACCAGTGTTAGTTATCCCGGAATGAGGTTTAGGTTACACAGTATATTGTGATGCATCGCATGATGGCTTGGGGTGTGTCTTGATGCAGGAGGGTAAGTTTATGGCTTACGGATCTCGGTAATTGAAAACGCATGAACAGAATTATTCGACACATGATTTAGAGTTGGAAACAATGTTTTTTTCCTTAAAGGTATGGCAGCACTATTTGTACAGTGAACATTTTGAGATTTTCTTAGATCACAAAAGTTTGAAATACTTGTTTTCTCATAAGGACCTGAATATACGCCAGCGACGGTGGATGGAGTTTATAGAGGACTACAACTTTGATCTCCAGTATCACCCTGGGAAGGTCAATGCCGTGGTCGATGCTCTTAGCAGGAGATCTCATGATTCATTGACTTCTGTTGCCATACGAGAGTGGGACATGCTTGAGGAGGTTGGCAAGTTTGATTTGTGTCTTAGGGGAGACAGGTGAGGGTGCGACCTTATTTTCAGTGATTTTGCAACCCATGTTGATTGCCCGTGTTTTGGAGGCTCAACAGACAGATCAAGAAGCTAAGATGTTTCGAGACTGTGTTGCTAGTGGGGGAGACACCCAAGGGATGGGTTGTGAGTCCGAATCAGAGCTGAAGATTTGTTGGGAGAGTATCTGGTCCAGAATCGTGCCGCGGTGATATGTTACGGGACTTTCACCATTCTCGTCTTGCAATGCACCCAGAAGGAAACAAGATGTATCATGATCTGCGTCGTCAGTTCTAGTGGAAGGAAATGAAGAGGGAAGTGATTCAGTTTGTTTTTCGATGCCTTACTTGTCAGCAAGTGAAGGTAGAACATCATAGGCCAGCAAGATTGTTACAGTTGTTGCTAGTATCGGAATGGAAGTAGGAAGACATCACTATGGATTTTGTGTCTGAACTTCCTAGATCGCTTAAGAGGCACGATGTTATTTGGGTTGGATTGATAGACTGACGAAGTCTGCACACTTCTTATTCATGTGAAGGATTCTGTAGACAAGCTGAGTATGTTGTATATCAATGAGATTGTTCGCTTACACGGAGTGCCTGTATCTATTATTTTCAACCAAGACCTGCACTTTACATCCCACTTTTGGCAGAGTCTTTAGGTAGCTTTGGGGACAAATTTACTTTTCAGCACTGCTTTGAATCCTTAGATGGATGGTCAGTCCGAGCATACTCTAGAAATTCTAGAGGACATGCTAAGAGCTTGTGTACTTGATTTTTAAGGTTCTTGGGAGGATCATTTACCGTTGACAGAGTTTGCATACAATAATAGTTATCAATATAGCATTGGAATGGCACCTTTCGAGGCTTTATGTGGCAGATCATGCAAGTCACCAGTGTGTTGGGAAGATGCAAGAGAAGTCGCAGTTTTGGGACCCGACTTGGTGCAAGAAACGACATAAAGATCACTATGATTCGCTAATGATTGGTCACGGCCCAGAGTTTGGGGTGGGGGACCATGTGTTTTTTAAGGTTTCGCCATGCCAAGATTTGATGAGGTTTAACCATCGCGGGAAGTTGCCGTTACATTTTATTGGGTCGTTTGAAATCCTGAAAAGGATTAGGGATGTGGTATACTATCTGGCTTTGCCTCCTCAGTTGTCTTCTGTGCACAACGTATTTCATGTTTTCATGCTTCGAAAATACAAGCTTGACCCGTCACATATCTTGAATTAGATACGAAGGAGCAAGTATTGAGAGGGAGGATCATTGCTTATGTTAAGGTTCTATGGTTTTATCACGGTATCGAGGAAGCTACGTGGGAGATCGAGTCTAAAGTCCATAGTAGGTATTTAGAATTGTTTTTTTCTTGACCTCGTAGCGAATTTGGGAGGCAAAGTTCCTTAAGGGGGAAGAGTTGTGAGACTCGGTTCTTTTTTTGTTATGTATATATATTACGTGGTGGTTCTCATTTTTAATCATTATAGAAAAGCATGTTTCTATAAGTTTTATACATGTTTTGGCTTAGAGTGGACGCTGGTTTCAATACCAGTCCTGTCGGACGTCGCAGCAGAAAGTTAAAAAAATTTTCTAAGCAGAACTGCTCGATCGATCTTTAAATCGCTCCAGCGGTCTGTCTGTGTGGGTGCTAAAATGCCAGCTAGTGGCATTGGTTTTCGCACTAAAGCGTCTTTTGCAAGCTTCTTCCATTCTCTCTTGAAAGCACATCCAAGCCCTCTGCCTTCTCTCTAGCTTTTAGTGTCGTTCAGGCCAAGCTCTTAGCGTGAGAATAGTCGATCCTTACTATACGCGTCGTGGGCTTCGCGTTCATCTAAATAGAATCATGTTTTAGTGACTTCAATTTCTCACCAGTGCTTAAAGCGTCGAATTTTTAACTCTTGGAAGTAGGATTCTATACTATCTTGCTTAAAAAGGGTGCTGTATGTGATTTATATGTGTTTTTACTGTTTTAAAATGCTATAAATGTTTAACTTTGTATTTAAACCATGTTTAGTTGGACAAAAAGTATGTTATGCATTTTTGTGGTTTACTACAAAGTTAGTGGACGTGTGTGACCATTGTTTTCAAAGGGAAGAGTTTTGAAAATTGGAAAAATTCATGTGTATGTTCCAAAAATGTAATTTTAGAGGTTTAGAGCTAACTCGTGGGGTTGAGCCGTGTTTTTTACGTTGGTTGGTCTCTATGGTTAGATGAATGACATTGATATGTGTGTTTTGATGTTTGTGCATAGCTGGGTGCGTGCAAATATTTTGTTAATTCATGCGTTATTGGGGGTAGATATTGGTCCCGCGGTGAAAGCTCGTAAAGAAGTGCATTATTGGGGGCGGATATTGGTCTTACGGTGAAAGCCCGTAAAGATTTGCATAATTTGAATTATTGTGGGTTGTGAAAACCTAGTTAGAAAATATCGTGTAGTTTATGTTGTGAAACTATCAGATGTTATGGGATTATATGAAAACTTGTGGTTTGTAAGGATGGAAAATCGTTTTAAGACTTGTGTGATTGAGTTCTTCATATAATTCGTGATTGCATGTTATGCTTTTAATTCATGCTAGTCTGTTCATATTGGGTTTCGGCTAACATTATGGGATTTGAAAATTTTTAGATGAATTTGATCACGTGGATAGATCTTGGTGAGCCCCGGAGGAAGCGAAAACAAAATTTCTTTTGTTAATTTTAGTAGTTTGTTGATCGGTCGTTAATATCGTTGTGTATTTGGATCATGTAATGAAGTTATAAGTTTTGTACTTGAAAACATGTTATACAAGCCTCAAGGCCTTGGTTATCTATGTATGTATGTTGTATAGTTTTGAGAGGAACCATAGGTTGGTTGTATATTTTCATATTTGTATGTTGTATATTTTCATATTTGTATGTAACGGTTATCGTTTTCGGTTGATTTTCTGCTTTATATCAAACTTATGCTTCGAGGGTGGTTTTGAACCTGTTTTTGTTGGCTTGTTTTGCCTTAGAGGTTTTCAAATGGAAAGAAAAAAAGTTTAAGTGTTGATTTTTCAAGGGTGGTGTTTTGAAAAAAGGTATAGAGCCAGACCGCTCGATGGACAGCTCGAGTGGCCTATCAAGCGGTCATGAAAAACATTCTATTTTTGTGTTTTGAGTGAAAAGTCAATGGGCTTGCAGGGACCGCTTGAGCAATCTTTTGACCGATCGAGCGGTCTAGGTAATTTTCTGAAAATTTTGTTTGTTAGTTTTATAGCTTGGCTCTCGGGAACCGTGACCTTATTCTTTTGGTCTGTTCTTTTACATAAAATAAGCCTCGAAAGTGCATTTTTCAAAGGTTTTAAGCTTGCTTTCGTTGACATTCTTGGACCTATGTGGGCTCATGTGGTTTTGATGGAACTTGGAATCATAAAACGAGTTTCTCTTTGGTAGTTTACGTGACCCAGGTTTCGGGTCGTGACATGCTGATCTGCTCTGTAATTGACGATCGGCTTCTCGGAAGCTTGTTTGGTGGTGAATTGCTCGGTTTCTCAATTGATGATCTATTCGGTAGCTGATGGTCGGCATTACAGAAGTCTAGCCACTTATCCTTGACGTCGAAAGTACCGCAGCTCGGAGAGAACCATTCTGATTCTCGACGTTCCTTATAGCTTTGTTGTCGAGCTTTGTTTGATTCCATCTGAAATCACATAACCATGTCCTTGCTTCTCAATTGTTCGGCCTACTTCTCGGCTTCTCCAATTTTCTCGCTACCACCACTAACAGTCCCTCAAAAACAAAGAGCCAAGATGAAACTACCTACAACTGATATTATCGGTATTGCAATTCGGGGTTCTGCAACGATGTTTCTTGTTGTTATGAAAATTGCACTTTAGTGTTTAGGAAGGCCTACAACAGTGAAAAGAGTAAGAAGCCTAAGGAAGATTTCAGTAGTAGGGGCAAGAAGCTGAGAAGAAGCAGATAGGATTTTGGCGCTCTGAGGATGCCTTCTTGGTTGCTCCGCAGCACATTTTCTCGGCACTTAGTAGCTCTGCCCTTAGTGTTGATATGTCAATTGCTTGACACTAGATGGTTAGAATCTCGGTAGTTCATCCTCTCGTCTCCTCAGCATCTCAGCGGTTGAGCCGTTCATATCTTGAGCATCTCACATTCTCATCAATGGTCGGCACACCTCAACTTCATAAAAAGCTCATTATCTTGGTATATTGGCACCAGATTTGCAGCTTCCTTGGCATCTCAACTATTTGGTGGTTAGTAGTTCAATTCTTTAGCTTCTTAGTTGCATAGTCTTAATCTGTTCGGCACCTGATTATTGGCTTCTTAGTAGTCCAATTCCTTAGTGTAGCTCTCGGGATTCCTGTCTTAGATGGGATTGAGGGAGTTGAAGCTCAGTATGCATTGTAAAACTCAGAATCATTGTGTGATGGATGTTTCACTTCATATTACAATATCTTCTTGTTTGGTGCAAGGATAGTTTAAAAGGATATTTACCTTGTCTCCCAGGTGTACTGCAAGACGAGAATGGTGGAAATCACATAACACATTGTCACAACACGATTCTGGCACAAGCACCCTCCCTGTAAATCTTAAACTCTAATCCGAGCTCATAACCTATCCCTTGGTCTCTTCCCCACTTGCAACACGATCCCGCAACATCTGAGCTTCCTAATTTAACTGTTGAGCCTCCAGAACACGAGTAATCAACATGGGTCGCGAAACTACTAAAAATAAGGTTGCACCCTCCTCTGTCTCCCCGAGACACAAATCAAACTCAACAACCTCCTAAAGCATGTCCTACTCTTGCATGGCAATATAAGCTAACGAACTATGAGATTTCCTGCATAAAGAATTGTCCACGACATTGGCTCCCGGGGTGATACTAGAGATCAAAATCGTAGTCCTCCATAAACTCCATCCACCTTCATTAGCGTAGGTGTAGGTCCTTATGAGAAAATAAGTATTTCAAACTTTTGTAATCCGAGAAAACCTCAAAATGCTCACCATTAAGATAGTACTACCCTACCTTCAAGGCAAAAACCACGACTGCCAACTCCAAGTCATGTGTCGGATAGTTCTATTCATGAGTCTTCAACTGCCGAGATCCATACGCCACAACCTTACCTTCTTGCATCAAGACACATCCTAAAACATCATGCGATGTGTTACAATAAACAGTGTAACCCAAACCCCATTTCGAAATAACTAACACGGGTGCACTTGTCAATCTCTTCTTTAGCTCCTAGAATGCCAACTCACAAGACTCACTCCAAGTAAACTTGACTACCACTCGGGTAAGGCGAGTCATCTGCGCGGCGAGTCGAGAAAAATCTTTCACGAATCGTTGGTAGTAGCCTGCCAAACCCAAAAAGCTGTGAATCTCAAACACATTCTTCAATTGTTCCCAACTCATCACTGCATCAGTCTTCAAAGAGTCCACATATACTCCATCCTGTGACACCACATGGCCAAGAAATTTCACCTCAGGCATCCAAAATTCACACTTATCAAATTTCACATGCAACTGATGTTCTCTCAAAAGCGGTAGAGCAATGCATAGGTGTTCATCATGCATCTCCCTCGATGGTGAGTAGATGAGAATGTCGTCTACAAATACGACCACAAAACTTTCAAGATATGGACAGAATATGCGATTCATCAAGTTCATGAATGTCATAGGCGCATTAGTCAAACCGAACGACATGACTAAAAACTCGTAGTGATCATAACGAGTTCGAAAAGTGGTCTTTACTATGTCTTCTTCTCTGATCCTCCGCTGATGATACCCTAACCTTAAGTCAATTTTCAAAAAACAGCATGAACATTTTAATTGATCAAACAAATCATCAATCCTCGACATATGATAATTGTTCTTCACCGTTACTTAATTTAGCTTTCGATAATCAATACACAATCTTAAAGACCCATCCTTCTTTTTGGCAAACAAGGTCGGAGATCCCCATGGTAACGCACTCAGGCGTACAAACCCCCTATTTAACAACTCCTGAAACTGTATCTTGAGCTCACGCAACTCTACTGATGTAAAACGGTAAGATGGCAACGACATATCTCGGAACAAGATCGATAGAAAACTCTACCTCACAAGGTGGTGGAAACTCGAATAGATCGTAAGGAAAGACATCTAGGTAGTCACAAATTCTTCGTGAACACCAACAGCCTCATCCAACATGAGAGCAGAAAAGAGAAAACTAAGGTTTCCTTGGTTTCACACAACACTGGGCATGGGCACTGAACCATCGTCTCGATCACCCACGAAATATTAAACCAAAGTATATATATATACCTATGGCAGGCTGGGTTGGGTTGGATGACGGGTTGACGAATTTTAAACTGCTCCCAGCCCACCTGCCAATTCTTTCTATTCAACCCACCTAACCCAACCCATTAACCCACACAAAGTGCGCGGGTTGGCTGGTTGGCGGGTCTTCTGTACACCCCTAGGCCCAACTCAAGTAAAGACCCAAATCTTTTATTAAGCCCAACAACAAAACATCCATAGAATTATAAAAGCCTGTTAGATTCAGCCCAAAATTCTTTTCTCAAAGCCCAAATAAATAGAAGCTTAAGCCCAAATAAATCAATTCGTTTTGGCTCATAATATTATACCTACGTGCATGAATATCGAAATATGTATTAAATAAAAAAGAAGAATGAAGTGGCCGCCCACTACCCACCTCCACCACATGTAAGTACAAAAATTTCTTAATTAAGGAAATTTTGTGTACCTAGGAAATTTATTTTTTAAGTCTTGCTTTTCTTGAGCCAAACAAAAAGTGTACTTGCTAACCCTAGGCTCCATTAGGTCTTGATAAATATATATATCTTTCTTTATGTATGAATATGTATATTTTATTCCGACATATTCTCTTTTGAGCCAAAATACGATTATATGAGGATATATGCACTTTTTCTCTACCTATCATCATTTGAGTCAAAATATCTTCATATCTATTTTATACACTTTTCTACCCCTTTTACCTATTTTTGAGCCATAAGAAATTATATATATTTATGTACATAATTAATTTTCCTAAATCATATCTTTCATATCCATCATAAGCCATCAAAACATGTCAACCTATGGCACTATTTGGTACTTTGTGTGACATGGACTTTGAAGACTAGAACCAACCCTTGGCCTATTTAAACACCCACTCTCCCCTTCTCTTCCCCTCACACTCGACAGCCTTTGGTATGCATCTTAGCATGAGTTTTGAGTGAGTTCTAGAGAAAGGAAGTAAGAACAAGAAGAAGAAAGCAAGAAGATCAAGAAGGAAGCGAATTTTTGGGTTAAGATAAAGTTAAGTCATTCTTCATCGATCAAGAAACTATAAAGTAGGAATCTCCTACAACTCTCTAACCTTCTCTTCTAACACCTCTCAAATAACATTTAATGAGATTAAAGAAATAAAAATAAGACTTAGAACCAAGAAAGATAAATGAAAAATTGAATAGATAAACAAGTAGAAATCGGTTGGGTTGAGCTTGGTTGTTTTTCGTTATTCTTTCATGACTTGAATGAATATGTTATATGCATGTTAAAGTCTTTGTAACATTTTGTTTCTAAGTGATGTTGGAGTGTATGGACCTGTAATTTAAATTAAGAAAGAAAGAAACAAGTTTACTGAAAAAAATTAAGAAAAAGTCATTTTTAAGTCTTATTCAAATTCTCAGAGAAACCAAATGGTGCCTTCTTTAAAAAATGTTTTTACTGGAGCTCCATGGAAATGTTTTTAGAATATGTGATTTTTGGTAGGACCTAGGAAGGTGGCTTAGTTCCCCAAACAAAACTTATACGGTATTATGCCAAAATTGCAAAAAAATAGTTCACTTTGCCAATTTTAGAAGATTTTAGAAAAATACCCTCTGGTAAAGCTTTATATCCAAAGTTAGATCTTCAAGTTATCTTTCATTTAAAATTTATTTGAAGTAATTTGACTGGACAATTTTTTTTAAAAGTCATGTTTTTTCCAAACATTGTCATTTTTGGACAGCTCTTGTGCAATGAATTTTATTCCCTGTTTAGACGCTTCCCACATCCTAGTTTCCTTCATGAAAAAGTTGTTTAATATAAATATCTACTACCCCATCAAATTTCGTAACAAATTATTGAGGTTTGATATTTGAAAATTATTTTAAAGTGAGCTCGTAAAAATTTAAAATTTGAGTTTAATTAGATAAGTGATGACTAATGAGTATGCTACTTATGTTTTACCTTTAACTTGCTATGTAAAAGGTTTCTCATAGCATTGTAGCGTGTTAACCGTATTAAAGAATGTTGTTTATCTTACGTAGAATACATGTTACTTGGCCATGTTTATGTATGAGAACCAAATGTTGACTTCGAACGAACATTTTTTCAAAAAATTGGATTTTGACAATGGATTTGGGTTGTGCGTGATGTGTTATGATTTTGTAGAAGGATTCATAAAGTTCTCTCCTTACTAATCACTTATTTGGTTTACGAGAGAGGAAAAAAATAAAAAAATCAAAGAGAAATAAAAAGAAAGTGCTATCCTTTCCATCCCTATTTTAAAATCTCTTCAAATTGAAAAATAATGTAGAGAAAAGATTTTAAGTGATTAGTTATTTTTTATATTGTCTAAATTATATATTTAAAAATATAAAAGTAAAAAATAATTTAAAAGTTATTTTCATAAAATAACTAATACTATTTTTTTATTTTATAAAATTTATCCAAACAAAATAAGAGATACATTATTATTTTTTTCTCTTATTAACTCAAACAAAAAAAAGGAGAAAAATGCACAATTATATTTTTCTTTTATAACTAAAGAAGAGAAAACGTAATTAATTATTTTTTCTCTTATTTATAATTAAACGAAAAGGAGCCTTGCGCCATTAACAAACATGCCTGAATTGATTATTGATTACTATATAAATCCACCAGATCCTACGCCCCATCAGCCCAACCCTATCTCTCTCTCTCTCGTCTCGTTTCGTCTCAAGTGACAACATCACTCGATCGTTGTTCCAGGGTTAGGGTTTGGGCAAAACAAGAGCGTGAAGACATGCCGCCGCAGTCTCCAGGTAACTCCTTTCATCTTCCATTTGTATTTATTTTTTTCTTTTTTTCCCCCTTGCTAACCAATTCTTGACGAATCATGCTGGAAAAAGTTCACATTTTTTTAACTCTACTTTCATTGAATCTCACTTTTATTGATATATTTCTGAGATTTCTGTTCTTGGAGTATTTAATTAACATGAATACATTTCCGGGTCTCAATCGAGTCTTGTGTTCTAAAGAAAATAACGGACTGATTATGGGTTCAGTGATTGGCACCTTCTTTGGATCAATACAAAAAATATTTTCAAACCCATTTTATGGTGGGGTCGTTATAGAAGTCGAAAGATATTTACTCTTTATCAGAATGCTTCAAACCCACAAAGCCAATCAAATTATGATTTTACTCATTTTCTTGTGCACCTCAGTTTTTACATCAACATTTATTAGTCACCCCATGGGTTCCCCTGTATAGCTCAACTTGGTCTTGTAACTTTCTCCCTCTTAGTCCTTTTAGTGTTGTCACTAAACTTGTGGAAGTCTTGGTGTTGGTGAGATACTTGAAGGTTTATTTTTTATTTATTTGCTCCTGTTTTAATCGGTGTTTGACATACAACTTACTGCATCTCACCATATATCTATGACTTTAGATATGACAAGTTGTAAAAGAACCACTAGCTATGTTGAATTCATTCACGAGTCACCCAACCCACGCTTTTGCCTAGGGTATATGTATTCCTGAATCTCGAGTTGATTTTGGCTCCATCTCAAGATATTTATTTGCATGATATATGTTGTTTGCTACAAGTTAATGTCTCCATGGTGATGTAATTTAAGGCTAGCATACATATTGAACAAAAGACTTTTTAGTATTAGTATCCAGTTTCTTGATTTTCTTTAAAGCTTGGAAATAGGAAATAAAGCTTGGAAACAAGATTAATTTTCCTTCTTGATTCCTCTTTTGTAGGTTTGCTTCCTAAAAAGGTGTTTTAATGGTATGGGTGGGGTCGGAAAATAGGTATGTTTTTCTTTGAGTTATGTATGTTTACTTATGTTATTAACTTCTAAATATAAAACGTCATCGTAATTCAATTGGTATATTAGTGAACTCATTTTTGAGTTAGTCACTTTCTTTATTTTCTATAATAGTTTTTACCTTTAGTAGCGTGATTCATTTGTTGAGTTTAAACAAGTTTGATACTTCGACTTCAATTGTAGTCTCTTACTCTATTATAAAGGGAAGGACTAAGGATCAAAATTTCCTTTCAGTTGATTGTTTTGTTCGGTTTAAAAATAGAAACGTTTTGGAAACGGTTTGGAAAAATGATAAAAATAAAGAAGAAATTAGAAACATTTGGAAACATGAATTAAATCATATTTTAGAGAATGCCAATGTACTTGCGTCAATTGATGTAAATTGGAAAACCATGTAAATTGGCAATGGAATCCCTCGATAACATTGTTGCCCATGGTATACGTATGAGAGACTTAAACCTGAGGATGCAATGCATACAGAACCCTTAGAGAATACCAATGTACGTGTGTCAATTGATGTTGTGATAGTAGGATATTCCCTTCTTCCTAGCCCTACTGTAGGAGAGGCAATGGAGTATCAATTTGCTTGGCCTAACAATCTAGTATTGCATGGGAATTATGAGGTATTAAAATCATATATTAATAGCTTTACTATGAATTTGTTTAAATTAAGATTAGTTTATATGTGTTAACTTTGGTAAATTTCATTGGAAGCATCTAAACAACTTTGAGTTGTTAGGAATGAGGTACAAATATTCTATCTTAAAATAGCTCAATTACACGCTTGTTTAAATTAAGATTTGGTTATGTTTATTTCTTTGGTTATATTTATGTTGGCTTATATCCTATCTTAACAGTCTTATTTGAGAAACGTTGATCGTGGAAAGAATTTAGAGTCCATTCAATTTTTTGCTTCATTTATTGACCATCTCTATTATAAAGAAGCCATTAACATTTCAATAGAGAAGGACGTATTGTGGATAGAGATTGGAATTTAGCTTCAAAAGAGTTGGCATGGAGCATATATTTCAATTGAAAGACTCGTCAATTACACGCATAATTTTTTATATAAGGTGCGAGTAGTTAATTACATTTTTTAATTAACAAATTATGATGCTTATTATAACAATTTGTTTCTTTTTTGTTAGTCATCTCTATCGGGTTTTAAAGGCTTCTAATTCAGAGAGAATTTCTACTTGTTAACCCGTATGCCGTTAGTGGAAAAACTAAATTAGGTGGATGTTGTAAATCAGCATTACTTGTAGATAGATTACAAGATACCAAGACTGACCAACTTATTTTTGTTTCTTATAAAAGTGGGTAATGGTCATAATTGTAAATATTATTCCACGCCCTTGAAAATTATTTAATAAGTTATTTAAGAGTATACTTGTAAATCTTTAATTTTAGGTACTACTAGGTGTTGTTAGTCATTTATTCGTCTTCTCCAACAGTTTACTATATTGATTCACTTTGTAATGAAATTAACACAAGTCTTGAAATTCTCATTACATGTAAGTTTATCAATTTTGTGCCTTGTAATTATAGTTGTTTCTATTATTATATTGATGTGTTGATATTTATTTTTGTGAAGTACTTCAAAAATTTATGAAACTACCAAGAAAATCTACTTGTATGTAGTGCCCATAACAACCCACAAATGTGGAATGTAGTTTTTATGTAATGAGATGAGATACATGGAACAATTGATTAGACAAAACATGAGATTAATTTTTTGCTTTAGGCATTGTACTTTTCTTTATTATACGACTTTTGGTTTAACTCTCTATTAGTTAATGTATCTATTGTAGTTAAATGGAAAAAAGGACTTCTACTAAAGTCGATCTCGAGGAAGTGCGGTTTGAATAGATTAATTTTGTCCTAAAAACATGTGATCAACTCTTACATGTGCATTAAGTCAATTTTTTTGGGCAGTTGAAAGTTATCTGGTTCTCTTTTAGAATTTTGACTTATGTATTCAATGAATTTCATAATATGAAAGTGGATAGATTGTTAGCCATGGATTTTTCAGCGAATGTTTCTTTGTTGTAGTTCATATTATCTTGAGATCTATTGTTGTGGGTGTGATTCATTTGATGTACTTTTGACATAATTCATGAAGATTCTGATATGGGTTTTAACTGTCTTGTTTTATGGTGAATGACTTTGTGTAGTGTCCAAAGCATAAAGGAAGGGCACCTGGGCAGGTTTTAATTTTATGTTTATAATGTAGCTGTGGGGTGATGTCTTTTAGTTTTGGGTGTAGTTTTTGTCTTTCAAGTAAGGTGAGGTAATTTTTGTTATTGCAGCATGTGCAGTTTTGTGTTCTACTTTAGTTATGCAAATGCATTTGTTGCAGCCTGTGCAGTTTTTGTGTAATATTTTCGTTATTGCAGCCCGTGCAATTTGTGTTTTGTTTTCGTTATTGCAGCCTGTGCAGTTTTTGTGTTCAGTTTTGAGCGTAGTTTATAGTTTTAAAAAGTGGCCGTTACCAATACGTAATGCCATTACGTAACGGTTTCGGTGACCTCTGTTATCCGTTACGGCTGATTTTTCAGTGGGAAAGAAATTCACAAGTGTAACGGCCGTTACACCACCGTCATGGCCGAAACATACCAAAACAGTACCGCTACGGCCGTTACGACTTGTGTAACAGGATTTTAGATCGTGAATTCTCTGATTTCGTTTTTTCATCAACAGATCTCACGTTTTCTATTATTTTCAACTTAAAATTATTCATAGTAGGTCGACAAGCCAAATACTACTTTGGCATTGTGGGACTTATCTCAAATCTTTTCAATTTCACAACAATCGGCTAATTTTGCTCTTTGTTAATTTTTGGCTCTTTAACATGTTCATTCTTCTTCTAATTTTGATGAGTTCTTTAAGATTCATATTTGTTAAAAGCTAAATAACCTGTTCGATTCAAGATCCATATTTCTTGAAGATCTACTGTTTATGAATTCGAATTTTTGTGATATTGTAGGTAGAAAACATGATGTTCAAGTATTTTGTTTTTAAAAAAATTATTCAAAATCCATGCTTGTTTACAACTCCCTCCAAAAAAATTAGATCCATACAAATTAAAGTTCAAAACAATATAAATTTTAGAATAATGAATTCAAAATTAAAATTTAATTAAAAAATCAAATAGTGTGCTTTAATATATACAATACTTTATAGTTATTAAAAATTTAATGACATTTTACTTGTGCATTATGAATTTATAATACATAAATTCATTAATTACTATAAAAAAAATTAAACTGTTAATTTTAACTAGATTTTATAGTAAAAAAAATTAAGACATATCGAATCATATCTAGAAAGTAAACAAAATTCATCAAAAATTATTTTAAATTTTAATAAATATATTTATGGAATAAAAAGATGTAAATTAGTTATTTTTTTATTGAGTTGTACAAAAAATAAAAAAATTCACGGCTCCGGGTACTACTACCGTTACGCTACGGCTGTTACGCCCCGAAACTGTGGCACCGTTACTGTTACTGTTATGCCGACCGCTACTGCTATGTAAAACTATGGCGTAGTTTGTGTTCTGTTTTAATTATGCAAATGCACCCAATATTTTATAGATTACATTATCAACAAAATAATCATAAGCAAGGACATAGTTAGTCTTTAATTAAAAATTGGAATTGCCCAGTACAAGAATTCTATTGGGGATTAATTCTAAAGAATTTGGAAATTGAGGTGAATTCTTGATAAAAGTGTTTTTGATGGATTAATTGAATAGTAAAACATAGTTGAAACCATTCTTATTGCCTAAGTATTAGAATGTCAAATTTTACCCTCTGTGCTTTTGAGATCAAATTGTGAAAAGAAATGTTAGGTCCTTTCCACTTCTGTATTGGCTTTTCAAATGAAGAGATGGAGAGGTGATGGAGAGTTTTGATATGTCCTTTGGATGGTTTGTGTAATATGGATTCATCGATTGATAAATTATGGTTTGTATAATGACTTTGTGAGAAGAATGGTACATAGGTGTGGGGGCAGCATACGAAAAGCACTGGCCGCAGGGAGAAAGGTATTTGTGCCTCCAAGAAGCGGTATCCCTAGCAAGCTAGTTCTTAGTTTTCAATTATTCTTGTTACTGCATTTGTCTATATTATTATTATTATAATAAGGAAATACCCAAGTTGGTGAAGCTTTTGTGATATTTTGTTTTATTCTTTTGTATTATCTTTTAAAACGGTTAAAAAAATTTTAAACGTAAATTATAAATTTTCAATCCTTCTCAATTCATGACCCACACGCAACACGTGGGCACAACTATTAGTTTTATAGACAATTTACGCCTTAACAACAATAAAATAAATGATTTGAATAAAGTGTACCATCTTTAATCCAAAATTAGCTTAAGCTTTTGGGATGTTTAAAAAGTTTACTCTTAAGAGATTTAATTTTTTTGTTAAAAAAATTAGATTATTTAGAATAATCTTTTTGGTGTAGATTTTTTTTTGAATTTTTATTAAAATATCTAATATTTTATTTTTAAGTTGTAGTATTTATAGTTTGTTAATTTATGAATGTAAAAGAACTTTAAAAATAACAAAAATAAAACTATATTAATTTTTTATGAGATAAGTAAAAGAAGTAATAAAAATGAATGTTTTTTTTTTCTACTTTTTTTACATAGAAGAATATGAGAGATGAGAGAGGAGAAAATGTAATGCCAAGATTGTTTTATTTTAGTGGTTTAATTTTTGACATTTACATAAATATTATATCAAAAGTTCTATCTTATTATATAGATTTCAATAATTTAACAATATATGGATTTTATTTTCCATATTTTTAACTCATGTGATTTATTTAGATATTTAATAATATTTAGTGAACTTAAATCTATACTATTATAATAAGAAAAAAAAAAAATTTGATATTTTCATCTTTTGTATTATCTTTTAAAACGGTTAAAAAAATTTAAAAAATAAATTATAAATTCTCAATCCCTCTCAATTCATGACCCACACGCAACGTGTGGGCACAACTACTAGTTAGATTTTAAGTTAGGCCACTTCTTACATTACTAGCTACTTCTTTAAGAATTTTGAAATTGGTTTGATTGATTTGATTGTAATTTTGGCAGTATCTTGAAAAGAGGATAATCATTGTCAGTCCATCTCCTTTCTTGTTATCTTGTTTGTGTTTTTCGTAGGCTTTTGTTTGTTGTATGAATGGCAAGAATGGTGTTTTCTGTTTGTGACATGAATAGTAAGAATTGTAAAATTTGTACCAGATTACAACTGAAACATAGATATGACATAACAGTTGCATTATGAAAAAATATTTGATGATAAATAAACCATGGTTTTAAATTGAGATCTCAAGGCAATAACAATCTTGGGTAAAACCCGTGATAGAAATATATAAAAATCGAGATGAAAATGTGGAAATGATAACGGCTATTGGGCTTTTGGGTCATGTTTGATAACAGGTAGAAATTGTGATTGAAGGATATAAAAGCCGATATCAAATGTAAAACAATCACGGTTCTTTTACTCTCACATTTTTTGTTTTTAATCACAGGTAAGAATTGCTATCAAACTGCCAAAAGTTGAGATTAAAAGTCGTGAGTGACACACATCTTTTAATATAAATCACGATTTTGTTGAGTTTTCATCATACGTATAACTTGTGATACAAATTGTGGACTTTTAATCACACCTGTAGCAATTGCGCTTGTGAAACTGTGATTAAATATGTACAATAACGTCTATTGAGCGTGATCTATCTCAATTTTTGTAGTAGTGTACGGCTTTTGTCGGATTGCTTGCCTTGCCCCCTAGCTTGATCATTCCCCTGAAGCCATCTCTTTTTGGCTTCTTATTCGGCCTTCTAGGATTGGGCGTGCCGACGTCATTGTCAATCTACTTGGCATCCTCCTCCCTTAGGTACTATTTGAGGCAAATCATGAGGTATGAGACGCCCCTCAATGGCTTCTTCTTCAGCGAAGCTCGCAGCTTGGTCCTTAGCACGAGACCGTGCTTGAAGGAAGCCACTGCCAACTCTTCGTTGTAGTGCTCGATGTCGTTGTATGTCTTCCAATATCTCCTTGTGTAGTCACATAAGGGTTCTTTCTTTCTGCTCCTTAGGGATAAAAGTGTGTCAATCTCTTTTGGGGTCTTAGTGTTTGTAATGAAATGTGCCACGAATGCTTTGGACAGTTCTTCCTACCTCCCTACCGATCTTGCCGGGGCTCTTATCAAAACACTTTATGATGACCTCGCCCAAAACTCGAAGGGAACACTCTGCACATCAGGGCCTAATTTTTGCTCCAGAAAGCCATCATCTGTCTAAAATGCTTGATGTGGCAGTAAGGATTGGTACGCCCATCATGAGAGAAGAATTTGGGCAAGGCAAACTCTTGGGTGGCTCCATCGACTCCATCGTTTTAGTGAATGGGATGACGGTCAACTTTCTTTCGTTGCTTGGCCTCTTTGATGGTTTTGACATTTCGTCACCAACTACCTTCCTGGGTTGCCAGAACATTTCGTGCTTGTTGGAGAGCCACTCCCTCAAGTCGGTACTCTCTTTAGTAGAGGTGTGGGTGTGACTTGCTCTTTTAGGGTATCTCCAGTTTGACTCGACCTTTGTGGGTGTATAACTGCTCCCCTTGTTACTGGAGGTTTGATGTCTAAGGTGTACTCCTTCATCACTCGTCCCACATCTGGATCTACCCTCGGCCGTACCGAGATTAGGCTCCTAGAACGGTTCCCAAAGGACTTCAAGCCTCTCTAGCATGTCTGGCTTTTTTCTTGCAAATTTGATTCCAACTCCATTATTCTTTAAGGCTGCTGGAAGCTTCATGATTTCCATTCCCATGTTATGGCGTTGAGGGCTGCTTCGTGATTGAAGTTGTGAAGTGATCTAGATTCTTAAGTCAATGCTGTTGCGGATTCGACCGATGCGGGATCCTTCCCCCTTCAAATTCACAAAAGAAAAAATGACATTCCTTTCTTGCTTTGCTATTAGATGTGAGTGGACATAAAAATCATTATTGAGCGAAGTATTATTCATATGGAATGGTATTGCAATTGAGGAAACGTGGAATTGAAATGTTATGGATATTGAACAAGAGTAAAGTTGAGGAAGTAGTTAGGTCATGTTTGGAGTTTTAGATTGAATCAGCATGGATTAGCAATTCTCAGTTAGCATACGATGTGGATCTAAGAAGTGAAAAGAACGCAGTAATGTTAATAGGCGAGAAATGGAGTACATTTAAGAAAAAAACTTACGAAGATCATACTTGACACCAATTCAAATCCATAACTCATTTCGAAACCACCAACTATATATGGATTCATTGAACAAATTCATTGGGATTTGTTTGTTAAAGATAGATTTACAGAAGAATTTTAGGTACTCATTTAGGTGATTTTTTTACTAAATACGCAATATTATGGACCTAGACACATCGTTTATGTCATGAATTTAAAAACATTAAGTGAGCTGCAGAGGGAGAGACGAAAAAGGTTATTATACAATCATAGACTTAGTGAAAAGGGCTGTGCTCAGTTTGAAGTAGAATGTGTAAATTCTTTAAATTTTTACAATTTTAGTTATATATTTGAAGTTCTCTAAAATTATTTTATGAAATTTATTTTCCTTTGCTTTGTAGAAATCTAAAATAGGATCAACTAAGGAAACTGATAGAAGCATTCTATGGTAAAAAGCTTGTCAGAATAAAAATGGAGAATATGATGATGAAGCAATTATACAAGTTGCAAAAATTGTAAATTTTCTTATGTCAACTAACTTAATAAATTTATAATAAATATATACTATTCATTATTCTTATAAATTAATGCATGTGGTAGGATGACTTAACAAGCAGAAGATGGGACTTTATCTACTGATGGGAGCACCGACATTCTTTTAATGGCTTTGGGTACTCTTGAACATTCTTGTTGGGTTAGGGGTGTAGGGAATTTTGTCACACCAAGCATTTACTTCAACAGGCCCAGACGCGAAACCATTCATGTTATGAAGAGAAACATAAAGCTCGAGGCAATTGTCTTACAAATGCAAGCTCAACTTAATGCAAGGGGACACTAGACCCCTCATACACCCCAATCTGACCATGGCAGTTCAAACACTTTAAAAAGTGACAATATAGGAAGTCAACAAGTTGATCCTATCCCAAAGGGTAGTAAAGTCAGAATCAATGAAGACATGCCACCTCCAAACCCTAGAGACATACAATAAAAAGGTGCATATATTTTGTCTCTTGAATTTGAAATTTTTATGTTGTTAATTGTATGCTTAGTTATTATTTTAATGTTTAATTCACTGCTTTTTATAGACCAAACCTTGTAAATTAGCAGTTGGATCACTTGATAACATTGTTGCTCACGGTACATTGCATGAGAGCATTAGACCTGAGAATGTAATGCTTACGGTACCACAACGAGAAGCCATTGTACGTGTGTCTATTGATGTTGCAATTGTGAAAGATGCTCCTCTTCCTATACCTATCCAAGATGAGATTACTCTTGTTGGACAAGCAATGGGGTATCAACTTGGTTGGCCCAAACATCTTGTATTACTTATTACTTAATAATGAGGTACAGATTTCCTATCATTATACAATTATTATTATTTTTTAAATTGAGGTTAACTTATAAGTAGCTTAATTTGAGAAATTTTTAACTTCGTAACTTTGTGAAATATTGATTGTGAAAGCAATTTCGAATCCATTCAATATTTTTCATCATTTGTGGAGCATCTCTAAGTATAATGAAGCCATTACCATTCAAATAGACAAGGGACATGGAGTATTCAACTTCAAAGAGTGGACATGGAGTATGTATTTGAAATGAAGGAATTATTTGTTGATGCATAATGTTGTACATGAAGTGAGTAATTACTTGCATGCTTTAGTTGTATTCCTTCTCGAGATTGGACAAATTAGTATGCTTGATATAACAACTATTTCTTTTGTCAATAGTCATCTCCATTAGGTTATACAAGTTTTTAATTTGGGTAGCACCTTTCTATTTATGAACCCATGTGCCATGAGTACAAAAACGAAGTTTGGTGGAAGTTCAAAATCTGCATTGCTTGTAACTAGATTAGAGGATGTTGAGATTGACCAACTACTTTTTGTTCCTCAAAATGTTGGGTAACTATCTTGATGCTTTATTTAGTTTTTTCATGTTATATTGTGCATTTGAATTATTTCATCTCATTTTTGTGACTTGTTCAAATTTAGGTACCATTGGATATTGTTAGTTATTGATCAGTCATTGATGAAAGTGTGCTATCTTGATTCACTTCACAATGAAATCAACTCGAGTCTTGAAATTATATCAAGCATGTAAGTTTGGAGATTTTTGTGCATCATAGTTAAAGTCTTTTCGTTTATTTATTGATTAGTTAAAATGTTATTTTTGTTAAGTGCTCTCAAAATTTACGAAACTCCAAAGATAAGGAAGAGGACAAGTCCATTTTAGAAAGTAGTTCTGCTATTAATCTATCTACTATATATAAAGCATGAATACCTAAGATGAATAGTCAGGTTTTCGTTAGGGGTGTATTGTCTACTTTATCCTTTCATTTGTTGCTTCCTTTGGACAATCAAAAGGGTTTGTTTTCGTCATTTCAAATCTAGAGAGAGATATAAAGATGATCCAGCTAAAAAAAATAAAAAATCTATTCCCTGTGCCTTTTAAACCTATTGCATAGGTTTGTATTCTTTGTGCATTGTCTATTTTGTCCTTTCATTTGTTGCTTTCTTTAGACAAACAAAAGGGTTTTTTTTTTGTCTTTTCAAATTTATAGATAGATATAAACAAGATTCAAATAAAAATAATAAAAACCTATTTCCTATAGCTTTTAAACCTATTGCTTCGGTTTGTAATATTTCAAAAGAGACAATGACGCTTGATTGTCAATTACCTTTAAAATTAGCTTTTTTACATTTTACGTTTTTAGCCACAAAGTTAAATTTTGTTTAAAATAAGTTGTTTTATAATTTAACTTTTAAGCTAGCTTTTTAAAATTGGGTAAAAAAATTTACTTTTTGGCTTTTTTTTCAAAACTTAGCTTTGAAGTTTCCTTCTTTGAGGTTTTTGTTTGGGTAAAAAGTTAATTTTTTTATTTTTTCTTTAAAGTTAGACAATTTTTCTCTTATATATATTTTATATTAACAATTATATATAGTTAGAAGTGGTAGGAAATAAGTTATGAGCGGGCGGTATGATAATCTTTTAAAAGTTGTTGGAGTTTGAATAGAATATTGTAGGTGTTAGTGTTTTGATTTGATTTTGTGATTTTTTAGTTGATTTGTTTTTTTACCAAACAGACCATATTAGCTTCTTTGTGGTTTTAACCAAAAATTAAGAAAAATAGATTTACCAAACGACCCCTAAGACAACTCTAGATTGTATATTTTCATTCATTATTTTATTAGATAGATTACTAATAGATAATAAAAGATGACAGCTATCAAAGCTCTCTTACCAATTACCCCTCGGGAAAGACCAACCGCCTCAGCTTTCTTTACATATTTTCTTTCCTATGCAATTGTGAACCGCCTGTTTTACCAAAAACCAGAAGCATATGTTCTTTGTGATTTTTATCTGAATCTGACTATCTAGTTCGTTGCTCTTTGGTTTTGGTCATCTGCCTCGATTTTCTTCTTCAAACCACATCACAAAGAATCAAAAATGGGTTTTCTTTTTATTATCCTCCATCTGTTCCTCTGAAATATAAGGACAAGCTCTTCATTTTCGTTTTTATAACTCTGCTTATTTTTTTCGGTTGGACCTTTAAAGTGAGAGTATATTTTCCCAATGGTGCCTTATTTTTCTCTTTTGTTTTTTTATTTTATTTTATCAGAACACAGAAATATCAAACTACAGCTGTTTTTTTTTTATTGTTTCGTTTTCCCTGGCAAATTTGGTTTTCGTCTTTCCGCTGTTTTGTTGCTACTGAGCTGCTTCATTGAATTTTTCGCCCACTAAACTTTGGCTTGTCCTCATTTGCTGTAGGTTTTTCACCATCTGAGGTTGGGTAGCTCATTATTTGGTTTATTTGTGTTCTATCTCTTTTACGCGCTGAAGGTAACGTCTGCTCTTAATTCTACTTTTTTTTTCTGAACTTTTACATTATCCTCCTGAAATAACTTCTGAATATTATCTCTATTGTCATCCTAAGTTTACAGGAATTAAAGAAAAACAAGTCCTTCAATAAATTGGATGGAAGAACCTTTTGAAATAACTTCAGATTTCTCTCATAAATGACTATCAAATCTTTAAAAGATTTGACCATTCATTTATTTTTCAGAAAAATGGCCAAAATATATGTTCACAATAGGTTAAACTATTTTCTAAAATGTTAAATGAATCTTTTTATCAAAATTTTGACTAAAAAATAATTTGAATAATACTAGAGAACTATAAAAAATTGGGAAGGCAGAGACATCTACCCCTTAAAAAAATAATTTCCTAACTGTCTTCATCAAAAGATCTGGAAAACTATAAAATTTAATGACAAAAGTTCAAAAAATTCCTTCTTGGTACAAGTATAGGCAATACAAAGAGAGCCGATAAAAAAAAAGGGCTTGTGGTAAAAGCAATTCCAACCCATGCTCTATAACTTCATTTTAGAGTAAAAATACTCTCTAACCAATTCTCTAAGCCATTCTCTATTTTACAGGATGCTAATTTGATGCTTTATATTTAGAGTGTTAAAAATTTATAGAAAATCATTCTCCAAATATAGAGAATGAACATTTCATTAATTGAATAGATACAATTTTTATTTCAACCATTTATTTTTTATAAGTTTTGTATCATTACAAATACATTGACAATATCTTTAAAAAGAGATCAATATTGAATATATTTTAATAAAATCTTAAAAAGTATTAATTTGCATATTTTAGTTTTAAAGAAAAACGAGTGATATTAAAAAAAATAGAGATGAAAGTAGAGTAATGTCGATGGAGTTGGCATTAATAGTATAGTTAATCATTTTCTCAATAAAGACTATTATTTTGATCCACTTAAATAGAGTATTGGATTGGAGACGCCGTAAGTTTTTAAAGATAGCTTTCTGTTTTCACTTCCTATTAAAAGACTTAATAGATTTCTACTTCTTTTAGTTTTCATTATTTAAGATAATGGACCAAAATTTTATTTGACGGATTTATGGATAGAATTTATCCTTTATTTGATGATAACCAAAAAATACTTAATTAACTTCTACAAAATACGAATGACAAGTCACAAAAAAAAGCCCTCTTCACAATTAATGTAAACCAACCAACATATAAAAAGGTAGTTACTATTAGTTAAATGCCGCCCTCATAAATTTTCTTTCCTTGCCAATGCAAATATTTTTGGGAAATGGATAAAAATTCACTTTTAACTTTTCTTAATAAATATTCCTTCTCTCACGGTTTCCTATAATTTTACCATGCTAACTTAAACAAATGAAGTCCCATGTCTTACTCAATTTCATTCTCAATCAGAAATTGTGAAATTATATATAATCAAATCTACTAATTTAGTATATTATAAAAATTAGTTACCTGTGTGTGTATATATATATATATATATATATATATATATATATATCCTACGTAAAACAATCTTATTTTGTAATATCTCTTTCCATTAGTCCTTCCTTCATATTTCAAATTACTCTAAGTGTACGCATTGCATCGCTCTATTGTTATCTATATTTGTCATTATTGTCACTTGAGACTATATTTAAATAGAAGAGGATCATCATATTTCATTTCCCAGTAGATTTAGTATCTGATATTTGATTCTAAATTATAAAAGTTTATTTCCATTGGAACTTGGAAATTAATAGTAACTATGTGCATGCGTTGTGTTATGTGATGACGAGGCAGTTGTTCCGAAAAACTAAACAACAGTTTGTTCCACTGTGCGTAGAAAAAGATGACCAAGTTAAGAGATATCTCTGCAGGTATTGTCTTCTTCAACTCCTCAATTTATATTACTCAGTGTTTATATCATATTCATTTATATACTATTCACGGCAATGTTTATATCCTCGATTTCACTTTTCCCCCTTTATTTGTATATTTAACGCTTAAAATTGTTCATTGTTTACATACTTGCCAATACTCTATTGTTCTTTATATTCATTATTATTACCACTTCAGATTGTTATTAAATATACTAACTTCATTGCATTAATTGCACAGCACATTTCTTATGTGTTCTTTTATTTGAAATTATAAGTTCCCATTTCCATTTAACCTTGTAAACTATTATCATCCATGCTTGCTATTTTTAAATATTTATTCAGCCATTATAGTTATAGTTATGAATGTGCAACTTGTTGATTTAGTCTTCTTTCCGTAGTATATTTTATTAAAGATACCAACTTCATTATATTGATTGCCCAGGACATTTCTTATGTGTTATTTTATTTCATATTACAAGCTCTCATTTCCATTTTACTTTAACAAATTAATACCATCCATGTTTGCTATTCTTATGTATTTATTCAGCCATTGTAGTTATAGTTACTAATGTCCAACTTGTTGATTTACTTCTTCTTTATGTAGTATATTTTATTTGTTGTTTTATCATTACACTCATTGCCAAGTACATTTGTTACGTGCTATTCTATTTGGAATTATAAGCTTCTACTTCAATTTTACCTCCAAAATTAATGTCGTTCATGTTTGCTATTCTTATGTATTTATTCAACCATTGTAGTTAGAGTTACGAATGCTCAACTTCATTTAGTTCTTCTTTACGTAGTATATTTTATTTGTTGTTCTCCCCCTACAAATTACGGTACTATATTTATTTTGTACACACTTTATTTTGGCACATAATATATGATAGGAATCTTGTATTTCACACATGGTCTCCTAAATCTACTATGCTATGTGTAAAATGCAATGACAAGGAAACGATCAACTGCCGAAGATGAGGCTAACATTTCCTCACTTGTGGTGAGTTCAATTTATCTCAACTATTTTCTATATAGAATCTTACACAATAAAATAAAACAAGAAACTATACAAACTACTTACTTCGACAATTTATCATTGTCAGATGAACAAAGGAGATATCTATTCAACAAAAGAAGACGCGAAGCATATGCACAAAAAAATAAAAAACAATTGTCATTTGGTAACCAAAAAACTCTTCCCAATTTATGTGTACTTATTTCGACTCTTACTTGACAAAAAGTATTAGTAAGTTAGTATTTCCACTCACAACGTGTTTTCTATTTAACAATGTCTATAGAATTCAAAGCTGCCAAAAACTCTCCTACCAACAACATCAAGGAAGAAATCCGCTCATCTAACAAAGAAAATCCCCAGCTACAAATGACTAAAAAACCATACACATTTCCATCCTCCATCATTGCACATCCATGACACCCCCCATCCATGTTATAATGTCTTTTACAATTCTCATAAATATTCCTTCTTTATTTCTAATTTGTTAGGTCATTTTGAAAAAGTATTACGTAATATTTACTTACCACTTTTTCAATATATATTTACTTACCACTTTTCCAATATTTTTTATACTTAACATTATAAATTAGGAATTCCTCCTACTCAAGTTCAATCAAATGATGTTGCGAAACAGTTTGCTGTTGGAGACTATGCTTTATCTGACTTGGTACTGTTGGATCACGCGGTTGGAACTGTTTACCTTTTCTTGTTTATCTTTTGACTTTGATGCCGAAAGTTGATGGAGATGATTGAAAGGAATTTGCTTTGAATCGACAAAAGATGGTCGGTGGCATGCTTTTGCTTTTGATAATGGAGCACTGATACGGGAGTTTGGATCATGTGTGAAATCGGAGAAAACAATTCTTTTGAACAATGGAAAAAATAATTGGGTGATATTTGGGATGGAGTCACAATGACACAGAATCAAAATTAACTCAAAAACAATCATCCTCATTAGATTGAGGACTAATGAGATTAATAGGAGAGCAATTCTCCTAATAGATCATCAGAATCAAGTTGAGAATTCATTTCTTTGAGAATGGCTTTTTTCATAGCTTCTTTAGACTTAGATAAGGAAGGATTTTGGGACAACTTTGGTGCGAATTGCAGCAAGATTAACATTAAGAAAATCTGTGGACGTTGATGTGTTTGATTTGGGTGACAGGGATGAGGCAAGTTTGGATGCATAAGAATCAATAAGAAAGGATTTGGAATAATATTTATGCAAAAAATCTAGATAATATTTTTTTAGAATTTCAAATTTATTCCACAATTTTGAGGCATATTGGCGGCATAAGTAGGGAATATGCTACTAGACATCATAGGTATATTGCTATGCGAGAAGCCACGGAAGGCTAAAATCAACGTAGAAATGAAGAGGAATGGGATGTAATGGATTGGTGTGTTTGATATATAAAGCAAGGGATTGTTGAAGAATTGGAGGGAGGATGTCCGAATGCAGACCAAACTCATACCACCAGTCACAGAACCAATTGGGAATAGGAGATGAAAAATTTTGACAAAATTTAATGAACCATGAATGCTTCATCATTTGATTTTGTATATAAATTATATATCGAAAAGCATCTTGGTAATCATAATAATTATAATGTTGTGGTCTAATGGCAGAATTTTTGAACTATTTGTTAAAAGCATTGCCATGACCCCAATCATTTTTGGAAATAATTTTTTGAATCACACATTTCGAATATTAATAGTTTCACTATTGTCAGTCGAATTGTGTTGAATTTTTATAGAACCACTCTCAACGATAATGGATTCATAAAAGAGTTTGGGGGGTGTATTTGCTTTTGGTGGATAACACCACTTTGATGGCAAATAATTGCCTATAAGCTTGGTTAAAACCAAGGAGGCTTGAGACTCAAACGATGTTTGTAAAATTTTGAAATCCACATCTTCAAGAGGAATAATGGGAATTCTGGTTTTATGAAGGAAATATTGAGGTTGTGCTTTTGAGACCTTACTAAGAGGGGTTTTACTCTTAACAGGTTGTGTGCGTGTGGAATTACAAGGACTCTCCGTTACCTTTGATGATTCTTTAGAGGAGGATGTGCCGCGTGGAGCTTTGGACTTGTTGGGATTGGACATGTTCCTGTAGGAACTCCCAAGTTAAAAAATTAGGAAGGGAATTATCACTGCCTTTGATATATTCAATCTCAAAATCGAATATACTTAAAATAGCTTGCCAATGACTAAGAATTTGTTTTGAAGAAATATTTTGAATATCTTTTTATAAAACATCCTTGGCAACTCTGCAATCAATACGTAATAAAATTTTTTGATTTAATAAATCATTATCAAATTTTGTAATACATAAAACAATTGATAAATTTTTTTTTTTGATTGTAGAATAATTTTGTTGAGTGGGTTTCCACACACCACTAGTAAAACGAATTAATTGCTCTTTATTATTTTTCCTTTGTTTCAAGATCCCACCATACCCCAATTCAGAGGCATCGGTTTCAATTATTTTGAATGTTGTAGGATCGGGAAGATTTAAACATGGAAGTTGTTTTGCATGTTTTTTAATTCTTTGTACTGCAAGCGTATGTTGCAGCGTCCATGGCTTGGGATTATTCCCAAGTCTTTGATATAATAATTTTGTATCCTTATAAAAAATCTTTGTAGAAGTCCGAAATATAATTTAAACTTTTCAGAAATCTTTGTAATTGATTTTTATTTGTAATTTTATTTGAAAATTCGATTGATCTATCTATTGGAATGATTGTGCCCTTATGGACATTGTGTCCTAAAAATCTAACATTTGTTTGAAATAATTTCATTTTAGGAGCACTTAATATTAATCCATTGGTTTTAATAATAATATAAAATTTATTAAGATGTTTAATATGTTGAGATATTGATGATAAAAATATGAGAACATCATCAATATAAACTACTAAATTGATCATATGGATTAAAGATATTGTTTATTACTTTTTGAAATTTTGATGGTGTATTTTTGAGCCCAAATGGCATAACATTCCATTTATAATAACTAAATGGTACTGTGAATGCCGTTTTATACTAATATTTTTCATTAATTTGGATTTGTCAAAAATCAGATTTCATATCAAATTTTGGAAAATACTTTGGCTTGATATAATCGATTTAATAAATCTTTTTTGTTTGGAATTGAATACCTTATCCATTGTAAATTTTTTTTAATGGCTTATAATTTATAACTAATCTTGGTGTGCTAAGTTCTAGTTCTGCATTTTTATTAACATAAAAAGCAGCACAAGATCATAGGGATTTGGTTGGCTTAATTAATTTTTTATTTATTAAATCTTGAATTTCCTTTTTACAATATTTTAATTGGGTTTGATCCATTTATGAGGGACGAGCTTTGGTTAGAATAAATTTTTCTTGAAAATTAGGTTCATAAGGTAATTGAACAATATGTTATTTCCTATGCCAAAAGGCATGAGGAAGATATGAACATAGATCTTTTGTAAAAAGATTTTTGAAATGTTCAATATGCTGTTGTGTTTCAAATTTCACAATTTGTTCATCTATTTGAGGATAGGAAATTTCGTCTTGAAGAAAATTAATTTGTTTTTGTTTGAATATTAACGTGGATTTTAATTCTTGTAATGTATGAGGTTGTGGGAGAAAAATAGAAGGAAATATTATTTTTATATTTTTTATTAATTTTGTATTGATACCTTCGTAGGTAACAATAAAAGGTGCTATCATTGTTAAGAATGGTGTTCCTAAAATGATATGTTAGGATAAATTTGGAGCTAACACAAATTTTGTTTGTAAACAAATGCTTTGATTACAATTATGAACGTGTGAGAGCTTGTAATTAATTTTCATACCATCAGCTGTATTGAGATTTTGTATTGTTTTTTTAAAATACTTTGTAGGTTTTAATTCTTCAAGAATACAATTAAGATCAGCTCCCGAATCTACAAGAGCTATAGCATTGACTACAAAGTCTTCTTTGACAACGAGTTAAATTTAATATACCATTTTTGGTACATTACTTGGTTGATTGTTGGAAAATTAATATCATTGACTGTTAAATCAAGGTTAGGTTACTTGATCATTATTCCTTTTTGTTTTTTTATTTTTATTTTTGGGTTTGTCATTTTTTGAAGATACTTCAGTAGTGGTTGGAGGAAATGTAAATGGATAAGGATTCTGTCATTTTGTAATTGTTTGATTTCTTGTTTTAATTTATTTACTTTGTGATGAAGATCTGTCATGGTCGGTTGGATAGGTGTAGATTGTTGTAGTCTATCTAGTACGTCTTTAAAATCACATTGTTTATAAGAAAATTTATTATTTCTTTGTTGATGAAAATCTTGAGATTTTTAATTTACTTGATTCATATATTTAAAAATTTTGTCCTTCCTTGCTTCAAGATCATTTATTTGATTTAAAATATCTAAAATGTTTTGTTCTTCGTGAGATAAAACATTTATACTTAAGCCATTTAATTTTAAAATTGCTTGATAATAATTTTCTTTAGTTTGACATTTATTACAATATTTTGTTTCTTCTTCAGAGTCAAATTCTTCTTAAGTAGAGATTAAGTCTCGACTTAGTTCTTGTAAGTGATAATTTTCATTTGAGGATTGAGAGGAGGATTCTTCATCATCACTTGGCGGTCTAGTATTAAGTAATAGATTTATTATTTGTTGTTTTAGTTCTTCTAAACAATTTAATTTATTTATTTTTTGTTTTGTAAAACATCTATTTGCAAGTGTCCTACTTTGCCACATTTTCAGCATCCCGCATCTTTCTTCGATGTGGACGCTTGATTGGTTGATTTTCTTTTATAGGGGTTGAAGGATTTTTTCTTTTTGTATTGTGGATACCATTTTTGATAATTCTTTTGATTAGAAGAATACCTTTTATATGGTTTGTATAATTTATATCATTTTTTATATTTATTATATTTATGATAATATTTTTTCTTTTGGGGTTTAGTATGTGGATCCAATGGTGATTTAATTGTATTATATCCAAATTGGTAACAAAATTGTCCTAATTTTGTTTTTCCTAATTTTCTTTCTTTCTTTAATTGATTTTTAAGTTTAATATTATTACATAAAACTAATCATTTGGCATATATTTCAAATATTAATTCTCCACAAGTATAATTATGATATGGAATTAATCCTTGATTTTTGTTATGGATTCTTGTTTTACCTTTGTTTGCAAATAAGGGTGGAAGTCCTGCTCTAAAACGTTGTTTCCAAAAATCTTGATTTGCATTATTCCCTTGATAAAATGGGTATGTTGGATATCTTAAATTAATTAATAATTCTTTGCCTCGTTCCAAAACAGTGAGTGTTTCCGACAAAATGTTGGATTATTGATGTGATTAAAGTTGTAATAATATCACTTATTGGTAATTCATTTTCTTCTATGGGAAGACCATGTTCATTACGTTTAATTGATGCTAAAATTCTTAATTTTTGATTTTCACTTAAATAATTGTCCTACCAACCTTTGAGTTGGTCAAAAAATTCTGCTATTAATAATTCTCCGACATTAGCATCATTATTTGAGGCGTTTTGTGATAGGGCAGCATTAGCATCCATCATCATGTGCTGACCCATTTCGATTATTTGATAATCTGATTTGCCATCCAAATTCTATTCTACCAAATTGGATCCATTAAAAATCATATGATAGGTTTTTTATTCATATTGAAGATCCATGGGAGGTGGGCGAGGATAATAATTTCTGATTACTGGTTTTGGTGCTATAGTTGCTTGAATTTGAGTTGGAGGTTTTTGAAATTGGGAATATAAATTTGTTAATTCTTCTTCTTCTTCCTCCTCTTCTAAAACATGTATGGATTTGTCTTCTTCATTTTCTTTGACAGGAGGAATAGACGTTGAAGCTTGTGTTGAAGCTTGTTGTGGATTTAAGAATTTATATAATTGTTCTATAAATTCTTGAGATGGATTTTGTAATTTATATTTGGGAAAGAGTAATCGCTTGACAAGGGATGGCTTTTGTTGTAGATGAGAGGATGTTGGTGTAGCAACTTTGAAATATAAATTTTTAACAAGATTATAAATAGCATTTATTTTTGTGCCAACAATGTCAGCAGCTTTTTGTTCCAATTTTTCCAAACGATTGACCTGTTCTCCCAGGATTTGAAGATGGGTATTGGTATAATTAAGTTGTTGGGGAAGATGTTGGTCAAATTCAGAAAAAGGGCGTGCTTTAATACGATGACCTAATTGGATTGTTCCACTAGGAGGACATATAGATTGAGATTCACTACCATCAGTGGTAGTCTATTTTTTTTCAAAAGTATTAATGGATTTGGAAAGAAGAAATTCTGGAACTTTAATGTCATTGTCAGGACAATAAACTATTAAAATACCAAGGGAAAAATCGAATTGCTACTTGAGAATCTTCTAAGAATGCAATATATTCTCTTTTAATATCATAGATTTCTTCTTGATCATGAAGATTTGTAAAAAATTGTCTATTTAATCGATTATAAAATTTTACATAATCTTGATCAATTTGGTTAATCATTTCTTCAGTGACTTTAAGTGTTTTAGCTATGGTTAACACATTAATATTAAGCGTTCTTAAATCAATTTCAATATTATCATCAGGTTGAAAATCAGGAGTATGATAGATATGTTGGGGTATTTGATTTTCGACTTGAAGGCCGGTTAGATTGTAGTCGCGAGATGAACAACTAAAATTTGATCGATTTGGTGGAGTAAAAAATTGATGAGATCCGGAAGATCTAGATCTAACAAGAGGAGTTTGATAAGGCGTTGGTTCAGATTGTATGGAAGATGTACTAGATCTAGAAGGAAATTGGATTGTTACAGATCCATCAGGGAATTCTGTGATAGTATTTGGTTGAACCTTGTGTTTGGGTGGATGATTGTGGTGGCATTATTTGAGAAAAATTCCATGTATTATTATCTTGATCATCAGCTTCTTCAATTTCATTCCATTTGATAACTCTTGGTGTATAGACTTGAGATGTATTTGGATTTGATTGAAATAAAATGGTTGATCCGTGTGGACTAGTAATACCTTTAAACATAGGGCTGAAGTTGTCATAGCTTTAAGATATACGTGATAAGTAATTTGTAAATTTAAAGCTAAGTGATCCATGTTATATCTTTTAGTTTGAACTTGTAAGGTTGATGCTTTTAAAATTGCTGGATCATGTAAAGATAATTCGAAGTTAGGAAAACATTCCAAATATACTGGTCAGTGAGCTAGACTTGTTTTGATTGTACCTAAAAGAACATCTGAATAAGGTAGATGTCTTAGGTCTACTAAGGAACAAATAATTAATTTATTTAGGTTTAATCTGGTCATAGATTTGACACCTACTTGAACTGAACCTAGGTGTAAAAAATTGAATTTTTGTTGCAATTTTTTAATCAGTTGAGCATCTAATAATTGAAAAGTTTGATATTGATTTGTAACAGGTAAAATTTGTTCTACTGTTTTAATTTTATATGTTTGTTTTAATTTAAATTTTTTATCATATAATTCATTTATATTTTTCTTGGGCATATTCTAATTTGATAATATTTTTTTTCATATTTTCTATTGTTATTTTACTTTGATTTATAATTTGTGGTGTTCTTGATGAACCTTCTTCAGTAAGGTTTTGTGTGAATGACCTAATTAATCTAGCCATTTATATGTGATTTGTTACAGTCAATAAGAAAGTGTGTACTTGGTCTTACAGATAGACAATCAATTGGAGACTTACAACCACTGCTCCGTACTCCTGCCGTTCTAGTTGTTTGCCTATTATTTTAAATTAAAATTATATATGATATTTTCTATTATCTATTTGTAAGATCTTAAATGTTGGAATTTATGTATATATGCGTTTTGATTTTACGATACTGATCACGAAATTGAGGATAGAGTGAAACAGTCTACAAAGTTGAAACCTTCTACCGTACCAAAAAACTGATTAAGATTTTAGAACAAAATCCATATTCAACGTTCTTCAGAAGCTTGTCAGATAGAGATGGTATTGATACTCACCAAATTATAATTAAATGTGATGCGGGTTTAGACCAAAGAGTGTATAATTGCCCAACAGTATCACAAGTAGCTGCGATTTGGACTGGAGCCGATGGTCTAGCTGAAGGAGTAGAAAGAAATATTATTACTATTTTGGCTGCTATGATCCTTTGCAATATCCGTAGATATTTCCCTTGGGAGGAACTGGTTGGCATTGTGGAATTGAACGAACAAGCAAAGAGGAAAAAATGCATGTGAAGGAGAATTTTCAGTGTCTGCTCATCAAAGTCATCTGGAAAAAATTTGCTTGAGACAGAGAACAAAGGTAACCCATATTTTAATATTTATCTTTACAAACAACAACGTAATATAATTTTCTTGTTACAAATTTCCTTTTCAGTGTTCACCGACACATCAAAAAAAAAAAAAACAGTTTCTTGTCGAGAGTACTATTGCTGCAAGCTACAAATCCGCCCAAACGACGAAGCAATTATTCTCTGTTGTGGTTGTCTTCTGCAGCAATATGTTGTTGACATGTACGTTAAAATTGGAAGTTCAAGGTTGCAATTCTTCCATAGCAATCAAAGCCAAATTAGAGCTGATCTTTACCAAGGTGCCGTTGATAGTGTTTTGCACGGTGAAAACAAAGGTTGCAAAATTAGGCATAGAATTATATTGCCACCTTCATTTGTTAGTGGCCTAAGAGACCTACGTCGTCGCTACCTTGACGCAATGACATTAGTCAAAAAATTTGGATAGCCTGACATCTTTCTCACTATGACATGCAACCCTTCATGGCCAGAAATATAAAGCAAATTACTCTATTTAGAGCAAAATCTGAACAATTGAAAAATGACATTATCAAGAAACAAATATTTGGCAAAGTTGCAGCATTTGTGTACTCAATAGGATTTCAAAAACGTGGTCTGCCACATGTGCATTTCTTGCAAATCTTAGAACAAGGCTAGAAATTGCTTTCACCAGAGTCTTACGATTCAATTGTCTCTGCTGAGCTCCCACTTCAAAATGATAACCCTCATTTACTGTCAGTGGTTGCAAAACACATGATGCGTGGACCATGTGGTGAATTGAATGCAAAAATATTTGCATGAGAAAAGCTCAATGCAAAAACCACTACACAAAATCCTTTGAACAATTCATTGTGTCATCTAGAAGTTCGTACCCAATTTATAAGCATCAAAACAATGGAAGACAAATAAAGGTTTGTGGTCATTTTCTTGACAATCGATGGGTTATTCCATATAATCCATACTTGGTGGCAAAGTTTGATTGTCATATAAATGTTGAAATTTGTTCCACAGTCAAAGCTGTAAAGTATTTATACAAGTATATTTACAAAGGCCATGACAAAGTTGGATTCCACATTGTTGAAGATAGTGAGGTCAATGAGATAGATGAAATTCAACAATTCCAATCAGCTAGATGGATATCTCCTCCCGAAGCAATGTGGAGAATTTATGCATTTCCTTTACATGCCATATATCCTTCGGTTATTCATCTTCAAATTCATTTGGAAAACCAACAATCTGTCGCATTCAATGAAACAACAGAGTTGAATTCTATATTAAAGAACACGTTCTCGAGAACAATGTTGACAGAATTCTTCTCAATGAACAAAAACAACCAAAAAGCCAAAGCTGGGAATTTTCTTTACAAAGAATTTCCATAGAATTTTGTTTGGTTACAAAAAGATAGGATATGGACTGAAAGGAAAAAACATAAAGTCATTGGGCGAATTGTGACTGCACATCCTACTCAAGGTGAAAAATATTACCTGCGTTTACTTTTGAACAATGTGAGAGGACCTACATCATTTACAAACTTGAAGACAGTTAATGGAGTTCAAGCACAAACATTTCAGAGGCAGCTCTACTACCTGATCTTTTAGAATCTGATAATTCTTTAGAAGAAACATTGTATGAAGCTGCCTCATATGAAATGCCCTATTCCTTGAGACGTCTATTTGCTACAATTCTTGTGTATTGTGCACCTAAGAATCCAAAACATCTATGGGACATATTCCCCAAGTTTTATGTCAGAAGATTATGCCAAACACAAAAAATTTGCCAAACATCAAATCTCACAAAAGTTTTACAGAGTATCAATGTTATACTTCAATCAATGGGAAAATATATTAAAGATTACTATCTTTCTTCTAATAATCTTTAATGATGACGATGGCAACTTTAGGGAAATAGAAGAAGAAATGAATGTGCTCGTATCTGAAGATGATCTACAATGTATTTCAATGTTATCCTCGGAACAAAAAAAGGCTTTAGACATCATAACAGAGAGTCTTCTCAGGAAAAGGTCATTTTTTTGTAGATGGCCCTGGTGGAACTGGTAAGACTTTCCTATACCAAGCACTCTTAGCTGCTGTGCGATCTAAACATTACATTGCTTTAGTGACAGCTTCCTGTGGTGTCGCATCTGCAATCTTACTTACTAGATGGTCGCACAGCACACTTACGTTTTAAAATACCTATTGATGTTGATACTTAAAAATCTTGTAACATAGGTAAACAAAGTGCATTAGCTAAACTTTTGAGAATGTCAAAATTTATAATTTGGGATGAAGCATCTATGGCTAGACGACATAACATAGAAGCATTAAATGATATGTTAAGAGATGTCAACGATTCTCAATCACTTTTTGGAGGCAAAGTTGTTTTTGGCGGTGATTTTCGACAAATCCCACCTGTAATAAACAAAGGTACAAAACATGATTCAATAGTAGCTAGCTTAGTAAATTCTTCAATATGGACTTCATTAGGAAAAAATCACTTAACTGAGAGTTTCCGAGCAATGCAAGATCTTTCTTTTAGTCAATTCCTTCTTAGAGTTGGAAATGGCACTGAACAAGCTGATAACTCTCAAAGGATTCAACTACCAACTGCTAGGATCGTTCCATGGTCATCTAAAACAACAGAAGATGAAAATATTGACAGACTAATAGACATTATTTTCCCCAATCTTTATATTTACTCTACAGATCCTATTTCAATGATTAATTCAATAATTTTGACCACTAAAAACAACTCTGTTCATCAAATAAACAATTGATTGCTACAAAAATTTCCAGGGACTCCCAAAGAATACAAGAGCATTGATAAAACAATTTATCCTCTTGATCAAGGACAATATGAAAGACTTCCTAAATTCTCTTGATCTAAATGGCCTTCCACCACATTCATTGACATTGAAGAAAAATTGTCCAATCATTTTCTTAAGAAACAGACCCATCAAAAGGCCTCTGCAATGGGACTAAACTAATTTGTAGAAATTTTAATAAGAACATCATATGTGCTGAAATAGCAGTAGGAACACACAAAGGAGATACAGTGTTCTTAGTTCGGATCCCATTGCAACCTTCAGATGACATCTTTCCTGTTCAATTCACAATAACACAGTTCCCAATAAAATTATGTTTTGCTATGACAATTAATAAAGCACAAGATCAAACTTTACAATCAGTTGGCATGGCATATATCTTCGTGAACCAGTTTTTTCTATGTAGCTTTATCAAGAGCTACAAGTGCTGCAAATGTAGAAGTCCTCATTGGACAACCCAAGAAAGGCGATACAACTTCCAATCAAACAAAGAACATTGTTTATAGAGAACTTCTTATACTTGCAGATTGCCATTAATCTTGTACTACTGCAACCCAATATTTATTTAAACATTCTAAACTATTGATTCTTCTTTTTCTTTAAAGCTTGTGGACTTGTTTCTCTTTCATTTCTTCAAAGCTTGTGGACTTATTTTGACCATGTATTTTTTTCTTCAATATAGGATGAATGATACAATTATCCCAGTAAAAAACATTACTAACACAAAAGATTGGACAGCAAAAGTACAAGTTGCGGGGAAATCTCCTCGTCGCAAAGCCCAATCAAGTTTAGTAAATTATCAGAAGCTCATTTTGAAAGACTCTGAGGTTTGTAAATGTCATATTAATATTATCATAAAATATGACAAATTTTAAATCTTGTTGTTCAATTGCATGTTCATATGATATAAATTTCATTGTCAAGTAAATAAATCAATCTACATCTTAACTATGTATACATTTGAAAATTATTTACGTTTGAAAATGTTATTGTTACAAATTTACAGGGAACAAAAGTTCAAGCAACTATCTTCGATGCACAGCTTGACAAACTTCAAGATACTCTTCAGATTTTTAACACATTACTTCTCCAATGCTGGTGTAAAATTTGTTGAAATGAAGCATCGTGTGGTACCAAATCCGTGGCAGTGGACATTACATGCAAGTACACTCATCTAACCTGCAGAGAACAATGATCCTGCAGAAAATTCACTTACTTTCAAGTTCACTCCATTCCATCAATTTCCAGAACACATTGATCCACAGTCAGAAATAGGTAAATTAATATAATTCTTTCCCTTCATTATAAATTTATCATTTCAAAATATTATCCACATGATCTATTCTAACACTTGCAAAACATATATTCTTGCTGCTGTTGTTGAAACAAGATCGTCAAAGATTGTTACTACTCAACATGGAAAATCAACAGCTCAAGAAATGATTATAATTGATCAAGAGTAAAACTTCTACATTAAATCATTTGTATAAGTTATTCTTTATACTGTTATGTTGACACTTTAAGTGTAAACAGATCATCTCCAAGTCTTTTCACTCTATGGGATCAATTCACCATCAATGAGGGGATGACATTTTCAGCACTGAGCGGCACATTTCCAGTGTTCATTGGCATCAGATTAAAAGTAACTTCTTATAATGGTAATAAATTATTTTTCATTTACTGTAGAACTGAATTTTTGCACTGAATTTCTGCTTGCTTTTTATTTTTTTTGCTGATTTCCTATTTTACAGGCCAATCTTTGTCAACCAGATCAACTAGCTCTTTCATCTTGAATCCAGATTTACCAGTTGCTCATGCACTGAAAACATGGTAATGTTAAAGAGTAATTCAAAAAAAAAAAAACATTTAAGTCTTATATGTATTATATAACATCATCTTCTTTTGCATTAGGTGTATCGAAAATGTAGAAACAATTCGAAAAACTTCTCTTCCATCACAGAGTCAGCTCAGCAAAACCCAAAGTCCCATCAAATCCTAAAACCTTCTACGAAATCAAAGACCTCCCCACTTCTGCTGAAATGGTAGCATACTGTTTTCAATCTATGCATTGATACAATAACCATTACATAGTTTCAGATTTAAATATATTTTACAATAGATTAATACATTTAAATATATTTTACAATTGGTTAACCAAAGAAGCTACTGGGTCAAATCAAAACTTTCAATTGTTTCTCTTTCCCAGTCATTTTGGTACATGGTTTGCAGTAACTGCAATAAATCTATCAACGCAAAGTACAACACAGTTTTTGACTACTTTCAATGCAAATGCAAAGGTGTCACAGCTCACCTCCAAGATAAAACCGTTTCAATTTCTGCAACCATCTTCGAGGATAATGCAAAAAAAATCTTCCACACCGATGGAGTGAAGTTAATGGAGCATACATCCCCGGTAATATTTTCCCAAAATTCTCCTTGTTTTTTGTATTTATATTATTATTCTCCATACATTTAAACTTCATATATTTACAAAATAGGAAAAAAAAAGTCTCACCTGAAGCATTTCCAATAACTATTGAAGAGGACGTGTTCGTTCAGCTAAGAACTCGACCATATCAATTTCGTGGAATGCCCATCCTCCAACTTCTTATCACTACAATCATCACCAACAACGGAAGGATCTACATCTACACATTTGCCAGTAAAATCAGAAGCAAAAAAATGACTTCTCTTAACTGAAGCAGAAACTGCAAATGTTGCAACTGACCCATCTTCACCAACAGATCTTCCTGTTTAGCCACAGTTGCCAGATGGAAAACTCTCCATTTTGATGAAGATGATATGCCAAGGCTATTTTTTGTGTGAATATTATGCAGATCTCTTCATACTAAAAAATAACTACTAAAACTAGCTGTTACTTTTTTGTTTGTGCACATAAATTGTATGGTGTTGATGTAATATTTATGTACATCTTTGAGTATGGAAGTCTATCAATCTCATGTATATATTTTTGTACATATTTTTGCATAGCTACAACTTTTTAGGTACAAAAAATAATATTTTATGTACTTTTTGCCTCTTGAAAATCAGTTGTATGCCGGGTGAATAGTGTTTATTATGAATAATGTTTATTCTGAATAGTATTTATTTTTTTAATTTTAAAATAATTATTGATTTGTATATATTTAATATTCGTTATTTTGATTTATTAGAGGGTGCGATCTTATATGGGTTTATATTCCCGGTGAGTTGGATAGCGGTATTATTTATATGGTAAATATTAATTATTGACGGAATCTACGTTCCAAAAAATCAAGATTGACTGCTTATAAGTTTTGACCGGGTCAAACTTTGCAGGTGGATTTAATTATCAAGCGGTCCAATAAGTTAAGCGGAAGGACTTAAGGAATATCAAGATGCCGATTAAATTAAATCATAAGTAATTAAATTTAATTAGGGGGTATCGAAAATTTTAACGTTAGGAGAAATTGTAAGCATTTAATAACATGAGCTCAATGCAAGAAGATATCGATATTATGGGTCAGAGTGCAATTATAATTATTTAGTGATTTGAATTGTAATTCAGTGTTTTATTAAAATTACAAAAATCGCTGTTGGTTTTTCATAATTGCAGATACCGCTATGTGTCTTTCTTTAATTACATAAATTACTGGTAGGTGTTTGTGTTTCACTGAAAGTCACACTCATAATTACTCTCCAGGTCTTTACTGTAGCCCAATATATACGCGGGTAGGCTGAACCAGTTTGAGATTGATACATCATATATTTGATAGTTCATATAACATTATCATTATTGAGATATTATTTTTGTCTTTTAAAGATTTAAATATATTGGGGTTCTGCTGGTACAAGTTTTCGGAGGATCGTAACCCACACTACGTTCGAGGATCGCGTAAGGGAATACAGTAGAAGATCTGACTGGAGTTTCAATTCGGAATCAAGTCATAGTTGAAGATTGGATCTACAAGAGGTATTTATCTAAATTAACTTTGGTTGCACATGTTTATTTTTGATCGTTCGACGTCAAAATTTTTATTTGGAGCTTATTTCAGCGTTTGTCCGTCTAGTTAATTTTTATCGATAATCGTTTTTTAAAAATAATAATCTTGGCAGTATTGCCTCCAACACGCAGACGTCCAAGCGATGTTTCAGCAGGAGAGAACAAAGAGACAGCTGCCATCCTTGCTAGATCTAGATATTTAGCTGCCTTATTCGCTGTATCTGTTAAGGGTGCCTTACCTCGAAGGATATATAGCCCCAAAGTTCATGAAGTTCAATAGAAGAAAGGGAAATGCCAGGGAACACGTGATAAGATTCGTCGAGACATTGGGAGCTTAAGGAGGAGATCATATACTACGACTGCGAGAGGTCTCTAAATCTTTGATAGATAGGGCCTACAGTTGGTATGTCAACCTCACACCCTGCTCAGTCATCACTTGAGAGGACATGGTTAACAAGTTCCACACCAAGTTCTATTAAGTTCATGAGAAAGTAACAACACTCACCCTGGTAAGAGAAACACAAAGACTAGGGGATGATTTGCTCGAGTATGTCAAGAGATTCTAAGATTTGGCTATTGAGTGCCATGACCCGGTCAATAAAACTCACCTAGTACAAATGTGCGTTCAAGGGATCTTATGAGAATACAGGGCTCATCTTATCAACCTTAATCTACCTGTGTTCTCAGCTCTGATCGAGGCTGCCCATAACCTCTGCAACACAATCAAACCCCCTACCAAACCAGTCTCTTTTAGAAGTGATAGGGCTCAGGCTTCTATAGCCTATAGCGGACAAAGGCGAGAAAGAGGAAGAGGAGATGACAAAAACAAAAAGTGGCGAGACAATGACTCACCACCTTATCCATGTAGCATCAAGATGGTAAAGAAGCTAGTTAAAGAATGGGTAGTTGATAAAGAGCTAACACTCCTGCTAGTAGAAACCCTTTCATCCAAGAAAGATAGAGATGGATCAAATTATTGTGTATCACTAAACCACCTCACACTCCACGGATAGGTGCTTCACACTCAGAGGGATTTTCAGAAGAAAAGTTGTAGAGAAGCAGCTAAGGTTCACAGATGAGGAAGACAATGATGTCAGGAAAAATTCGTTTCTTGAGCATAATAGAGAGGTCAACATGATGACAGGAGACAACGAGGTACACGAGATAGCAGATTGTAGGGGAATGCAGGACCTTGTTGAAGCCCTGCAAGAGTCATATAAATGCAAGATGTTTTACGATCAGCTGGGATTCACGGCAAAGACACAGATAGAGGCAACCTAAGCGATCATGCTCGTAGTAGAGGCCAATGACTCGAGTTGCATGACCTCAGAGGGCATACTTTGAAAGATAGTCACAAACTCCTCCAATGCAATAGTGTTCACTGACTGGGACCGAAGGTATCCCTTCCCTTACAATCCACCTTTATATATTACTGGTATTATAAATGGATTATCATTTAGGCGCTTACTTTTGGATAGTGGGGCCTCGATCAATATTATGCCCAGGAAAATATTTGAAAGAACGGGAATCTCATAGAACAAAATAGTTAGCCAACCTATTATAGTGACTGATTTTGGTGGAGAGAGAGGAAGAAAACACAGGGGTACATCATTGTAAACCTTGAGCTACAGGGGATCTATATGCCTGTTAAGTTCCATATCATATCATCGATGCAGACACAAGCTACCATGTGATTAAGGGGAGATCCTGGATGTACAGGTATGGCGCTGTACCATCCAGTTACCATTAATGTGTGAAGTTTTGTTAGTAGGGAAAGGAAGTTACTATGGGAGCAACCAGGAAGCCGTTCCATTATGGAGAAGCACATCTGGTAGACGCTATATTCTTCAATGAGCTGTCAGATAGCAAGGCAATCATTGACAAGGCGGGGTTAGTGAAGATACCAAAGTGGGAACATCTGAGTGAAGGAAGAACAGAAACATGATCAACTAGCAGGACGAGAGAACCGAAGTCATAGCCACGGGCAAAGCTTGTGAAAGTCAGAGAAGGAGGAAAGTTGGTGTATTACTTGTGAAGGTGCGCAAGGTTAGTCGCCACTTATTAGGCAGCTAACCCTGACACCACTGAGGTTATCTTACCACAGCCGTGCCCGATTGCATGTAGGATGACCCTCGACCCCAACAGGAGCCATTGGAAAAAGTCAACTTGACCATGGATGATCAGTGGCCAAATTGAATGTACATCAATGAGACACTAGCAGCAGAGTTCAAGTAGAGTTTGGTCAAGCTGTTGAGACAGTACTCGAATGTATTCGCATAGAACTATGAGGAGATGTTAAGACTAGACGAAGAGCTGGTAACACACCATCTGGATGTACTTCCAGATGCTCGACCAGTAAAGCAAGCAGCTCGAAAGTATCATCTCGAGCTAGAAGGGAAAATCAAGGCAGAGATCGAGAAGTTACAGAAAGCTAAGTTTATAAAGCTCATACAGTACCCGACCTAGCTAGCTAACATTGTGCTGGTGAAAAAGAAGAATGGGCAGATCTGAATATGTGTCAATTTTAGAGATTTGAATAAAGCGTGCCCAAAAGATGAGTTCCCGCTCCCGCATATCGACACCATGGTCGATGTCACCTTGGGCCATGAGATGTTCTCATTTATGGATGGGTTCAGCGGCTACAATCAAATCAAAATGGCTCTAGGTGATGTAGAGAAGACAACATTTTGTACGTCGATAGGTAATTTTTATTATACTGTTATGCTGTTTGGGTTGAAGAATGCTGGTGCAACATATTAGCAGGCTATGGTGGCAGTATTCCATGATATGTTGCACCAGACAGTGATGGACTACGTGGACGATTTGGTAGTGAAATCAAAAAGGCAGCATGATCATCTAACCAACTTGGAGACAGTGTTCAAAAGGTGCAGAAAGTTCAAAATGAGGATGAATCCCCTTAAGTGAGGATTCGGGGTAATAGTAGGAAAATTTTTGAGATTCCTGGTCCATTGACACAGAATAGAGGTAGAAATCCAGAAGATCAAGTCCATAATGGCGATGCCTCCCCCGTGGTCCTAAAAATCGTTAAAAAGATTCTTGGGAAAGATCTCTTACTTGAGGTGCTTTATCCCACCACTAGCAGAGATAACCTCCCCCTTCGCACCTACTCAAGGGAACCACAAGATTTGAGGCGCTTTATCCCAGCACCGGTGGGCTCTTGACAAAGTTAAGGAAGCTCTAACCTCTCCCCATACCATGATTGAGCCACAAACCTGGAAAGCCACTCATGTTATATCTCACATCTACAACAAGGTCTATTGACGCTATGTTGGTACAAGAAGTTAAATGGGTCGAAAGACCTGTGTACTATATCAATAGAAAGATCAGAGGACCAGATGCAAGATACAATCTGTTCGAGAGACATTGCCTGACATTGGTATTCACGACACAAGTTAAGGCACTACTTCTTAGCTCATCGCGTCGAAGTGATGACCAAGTGTGATCCAGTTAGACTCCTGGTTAGCAAACGAGCACTAACTGACCGAGTAGCTCGGTGGATGTTGGCTCTGGTCGAGTTCGATATTGTTTGCACAACACCCAGGGCAATCAAGTGTCAAGCCCTAGCCGAGTTACTTGCACTGTCATGACCCATTTTTAGAAATAGTGTCAATGACCGGCCAATGAGTCAAAATTCACAAAAAATCTCTTTTTTTCTTTATTTTTCATTCTTTATTTTGAATTTAGCCAACTAAAATTATATTTTTATTTTTAGCAAACTCATTCGAAGTTATCTCAACTTTGAAATAGATGTAAATTATTCATTAAAAAGAAATTATTTTCATTAAACAATCTCAGTTATTCATTTCAAAACTCCAAGAGCTTTTAACGGTGCGTTCAACATTCAAACATTATAATTAAATATAGGAATTAAAATAAGATACATAACTTGAATTGAAATTAAGAATAATTTTTAAACATTCTTTTTCCCTGCTACCGGTTCTTTCATGCATTCAAGCGTCACCTGAAATTGTTCAACATCCATTAGCAATACTAGTGTGAATTCAATGATATCTGAATTCTTAATTATTGCACAGTTTTAGAATGAAATATATTAAATAGTTAGCCAGAATTCTGTATGGAGCAATACCACATTTTTATACGATGGGCATGATCATTCCTTATAGCCACCTGACCGTGACCCCCACCCTTATTGCCTCGCCTAGCTAGTACGCTTATCGTCCCCCAGCAATCAAGACGCCGTTTAACTTATCATTCTTTCATGCATCAATTTTATTCGTTTCCATTTTTTATCATTCTTTTTCATTTTCATAATTCATTTTTATTCTTCAACAATACGGCATATCAAACATTCATGTGAAATAAAAAACTAGTTCAGATATCAAAAACTCAAATTATTTAGTAAATTTTGGTTTTAATTGCTTCGAAAGTCTAAATTCAGTCAACATATTAAAACAATAATTAAACGAAAATCTATTCAACTATTCAATGTTATTTCTCTTATGTTATTTTTCCTATATCATTTGTCTTATGTTCATTTTTATGAAGTTTTCACGAATCTTAAAATTTTTATTTTAAAAGATAAACTTAATTAAGATTTCTACTCTTTATTTACATTATAAGATATTAAGTATATTCCTTATCTTTAATTTATATTAATTCATAGCATCTTTATTATTTAAAGTATTTTACCGAAACCTAAATCTTTCATTTATAATCATGGATATTTAGACTTTAATATTAACTTTTTGTTAATTCAATGATAAACTTCTATTAATTTATAGTATATTTGTTACCTCAAAATATTTAAGAAAGAGTCTAAACATTTAAAAGATATAATAAATTAATTTTTTGAATTCAAACTTTCGTTTACATTTATAATTTAAACTTTTATGATTTAAAATCGATTTTCAAGACAATTTAAGATTGGCAATGTAAATTTTGAATTAAGTTTTATTCTAATTTTAATAATGGTATCTTTTATATGGAGCAATACTTAACTTAATTAGATCACTAAATTTCCCAACTTTAGTTTACATTTGAAATGCTTAAGTTTCAAAATTAACTTTGTCTTTATAAAAATTAATTAATTCATAATATGTAAAAAGGTTCATAACAAAAACATTTGAAATTTTGTTGTGACTTAACTTAAATCTTATTTTACAAAAAATTTATTTTAAACCTTTTAACTAATCAATTAATTAATCTTCATTAGTTAGCAAAATATATCTATTATTTTTATTTTATTAAAATTCTATCATATTAAGGATTAAAACCATGTAAAAAATGCTTATCTTTATGTTATTTAAAATATTTATGCTTATATCTTTACAATTTGACTTATAACTTATAATTAATATATAAATTCTTAGTATATATTTATTTATTTATTTAGTTTTACTAATAAAAAACAAAATAACCTAACAAAAAGTATGATAAACAATAAAACAAGCCAAACATGGCCCATGCAATTCCTATATATAACAGTGGAAACAAAACGCAACCAGGTTGTATTCACCGAAGCATGCACGCACAGCGTGCTTGCTCGGCATGCCGCAGTTTGTTCGTTCCAACTTTGGGATGCTCGTTCGGACAATTCAAACATCTATTTTGACAGCCATTCAAAGTTATGCATAGGTAGCCGTGAGACGAGTCTAACCAAACTTACGGTGGTCAAAACGGAGGTCCGAGATGACAGTTGTGGTGGTCCAAAAATAGCCCAAAAAAACTATTTTTTTTAACAAAAAAATTCTCAAAACGATAAATTTCTGGTTCGGATTCTCTGGAGTAGTTTACTGGCGATTGGCACCATGCACTAGTGGCCTTAGAGCGGCAAAAGGGCATCAGTCACTTGTGACAGTGGGTGGTGGCCATGAACAGTGGTGGCAGTGCGCGATAATAAATTGGTGGTTGTGTTATCATGGTAAGTTGGTGGTGATTGGCGGTTCTAGTGGCTCCAGCTGTGGTGTGTGATGGTTCTGGTGAGGGTAGGTGGTGATTCTGGTGGTGACTGGTGCTTCGGGTGGTGATAACCACCAGAGAGAGAGAGAGAGAGAGAGAGAGGGGGTGAGGGAGGATGACCGGCAACGGGTCACTGGCGACAGTGGACGGCATGGGCAGTGGTGGCATCGGCGGCGTGGGGTGGGGCGTCAGGTGTGGCGCTGCTTCCTCTCTTTTTTTCTTTTTTTCTTTTTTGCTTTTCTCCTCTTTGCACTTCCTAACTCTCTCACACTCTTGAACCTAATCCTGAAGCAAACTAAACCTAACCCATCGCACATATATATACTCATACTAAAGGAGTAATGGAGGCTCAATAATGGTTTTAAAAGCCACCGGTTACATAATATTCAATACTCAGTAATTCTCTTAATAAGTGTGTAATTTCATTGTAATTAAATACTATTATTACTATTATATATATATATATATATATATATATATATATATGAGCATAATAAAGTGTCATGATTTTCGTATTTAATTCGTAACGGTCGTAATAAAAAATTTATTAGTACAATTATTAGTATTTATTTATTATTATTATTTGTGTAATTTAATTATATACACACACACACATATAATATATATATATATATTATATGATATCACACACATAGTTCCCCGACCAAGTTATTGAGCCAGTCAGCGAAGAGCTACTCGAAGAAGTTTGTAGTATTGTATTCACATACCAGTAAAATGAATGGTAGGTCCTATAGTTCGACGGTGCCACAACAGGAGCAATAAGAGGAGCATGAGCAGCTCTCACACACAAGGAGTTAAGCAGAAGAATCGAGTTAGCCTATAAATTACAATTTAACAGCTCGAACAATGAGGCCAAATATGAAGCACTCATCATAGGGCTACTAGCAGCAAAGCAAATGGGAGTCAGGAGATTGAAGATTCTGGGAGATTCAAGCCTAGTGGTAAAGTAGTCAATAGGAGAGTTTGGGTTGAAGGAGGCTACTCTCGCAATGTACAAAACAATGGTACAGAGGCAATTCGAAAAGTTCGAGGAGGTAAGATTTGAGCATGTACCTAGGTCAGTCAATTAGCTGCCCGATGCATTGGCCACACTGGGGGTAAAGCTATCATTATCGAACAACGCAACGACCATCACAGTGAGGAGGAAGCAAGAGCCTGCTACCCTCCTCGGGCTTTACCTAAGTCAACCTGGGGAAGACTGGTGATCCCCTATTGTCACATAGCTACACACTGGCCAGGGAACAATCCTCATAGTTGAACTAGCCCGTTTCACACTAATCGAAGGAGAGCTTTATCACCGAACAGCAAGAGGACTGCTAGCCCGGTGCGTAGACAAGGAGGAAGCCAGGATAAAGATACATCACATTAATGAATAGACTTGTGGGGAAACCGATGTGAACCTTATAGGATAATTCAGAGACAAGGATACTATTGGCCAGAGATGTTGAGGGATGCTATTCGACTGCAAGGGGAGTGTACGCGCTGTCAAGCTACGACCATCGAGCAAGAATGGTCACTCAACGAGGTAACAACCGATTGAAGGGCCCCATATTTAGAGTATTTATAGGAAAGAGTACTCCCACTAGACCCAATAACAGCAACACGAGTTAAGAAACAATCAGTAAGATTCTTCATCGAACAAGGCCAACTGTTTTGAAGAAGTGTGGAAGGGGAACCCACTACGATGTGTGGCATACGAGGAGACAAACAAGCTATTGAGAGCATCCCATCAAGGGAAACACCAGGGAACGACTCGGTTGTACGAGCAGCTACTCTACTTGGGGTATTACTGGTCCAATATGAAAGAAGACGCAAAGAGATACGTCAGGAGGTGCGAAGCTTGTCAGAAGCGTGAAAATGTGATACATGCTCCAGGGATAGACCTACACAGTTTGAGGACTACGTGGCCTTTTCACACATGGGCCATGGGTCTCATCAGGCCAATACACCCTCAGCTAAGGGGGCATCAGTGGATTCTCATAGCCACATAAGTGTTTACCAAGTGGGTTGAAGTAATACCAATGAAGAGGGCAGTGGTTGATGCAATAACAAACTTTATTAAAGAGCACATCATATGCAGGTTTGGGATTTCCCAAGTCATTCTGTCAGATAATGGCACACCCTTCGTCAACAAGCAGATCCAAAAGTTGCTTGACTCCTACTAGATTAAGCACCACAAGTCGTCACCCTATTACCCTAAGAGGAATGGACATGCTAAAGTGACAAATAAGACCTTAATTAAGGTATTGAGCAAGATGATGGAAGAGAATGGGAAAGCATGGCCAAACCACCTCCCAATAGCACTATGGGCCTACCGAACTGCACAAAGACCCTCTACCTTGGCTTCACCATACTCATTATTCTATGGGTCAAAAGCAGTACTGCTAGTCGAGTTGGCAGTACCCTCAATCAGGATGGCTCTGGCTATAGGGTGGAGTCTACACCATCAGCTGGTAGACCTGGAAGCAATCAAAGAAAGAAGAGCAAAAGCAAGAGACAAGCTAGAGAAGACGCGGCAAGCAAGGGTAAAAGCATACGATAAAGGGGTCCAAATGCGAGAATTCAAAGAAGGGGATTTGGTATGGAAGCTAGTGGACCCAATCATGCGGGGCTTGAAAACACCTAAGTTCTCTTCTAAGTGGGAAGAATCGTTCAAGATTGTGCAAAGCAATGCTAGTGGGTATTACAAGTTAGTTAGAGTCAGTGATGGTTTTAAAACTGGACCCATTAATGTCAAGTACATAAAAAAGTATTATGCGTAAGAAGTCATGTAATCAATACGGTAGTTCAATCGAGTAATAAGACATTTCTTTTTTTTCATTCACAAAAAAAAACCAAAACAAAAGCAGTTCACCAAGTCAAGTTACGTAAAACCTCTCAAAACCCTATCATCTAAGCCTACTTTCCAAGGCAGAGGAGAGTCGTTTGGATGAATCCGGGATAGTTCCTCCTTCAACTCCTACTGAGTATGGGTCACCTCCAACTCTATGGCCACCAGAGAAGCCTTTCAGGTTAGAGACCCGATGAGTAGCAATATCGACAAAATGTTTTTTCTTGCGAACTTGAGCCAAGGATTCAGAATGACGTAATGTTGATTGAGCAGCCTCTAACTCAACCCACAGCCAAGAGAGGTTGAGCTTAATCAACTCCAAGTCTTCAAGGGCATTAAAAGTTATGCCCAACGCGACCTGGTCAAGTACACGAACAGGGAGGTCTAATAATTATTGAACCACAGAGCCCAGCACATGGAGATTAGAGCTTGCTAGGGTAGAGCACCTCAGTTCGAAGTTAGCAAATTCGAAGGATGGAGCGTGTGAATAGTCTTCAATATTTTTGCATCTTCAGGACTGACTGTATATCCATGGAAAAAGTAGGAACTCTCCTCCAAATTTGTAAGCTTGGCTACTGTAGCCTCACCAGGTATAAGAATGCCCCCCCACAACTGCCTGAGTATTAGCTAAAGAATCCACAGCCCCTGTCCCTGGTTCTCCTTCACCAAGGTAGAGCTCTTCCGTCCCTGAGTGCCTCACAAACTGTAACCAGCATAGGACTCCTTTGCTTCGGGAAGTTAAAAATTTAGTAATGAGTCTATGTGTGTAGGGGTGGACATCCGAGCTTCTTCCCCACCCTTCTCCTCGGTGCCAAGTTGAGGAGCTAACTTCACGATAGCCTCTTCTGCTGAGGTAGAAAAACTTGAACAAGGAAGCGGAGGTGCCTCATCAGGAAATGAAGTGGGAAGGGTAGAGCTTCGTTTCCCTAGGGAACTAGCCAAGTTGACCTGTTGTTTGACAAGCCTGATGGGTGAGACCACCATACACCTTTGACGAGTAGTCGTAAGTTGAGCGATAGGGATGCTATCGTCAAAATTGTTCTCTTGGTTTGCTGAACCGAGTGATGAAGGAGGGTGCTAAACAGGTTCAGGGAAGCCCTACAAGATTGAACAAGGATGAATAAAAAAGAAGATATAAGCATGTATACACACAATAATACATGTAGGTGTGTGGTAACGAAGAGAAGTCCAGAGCAATACTCGATGTAGATGCTTTAGTGGACAACTATTTCTGGCCTCGTTAGGACTTGGAATGGGGACAGACTTCTCAATGGCCTTTCAAACCAGTTCAAGAGCTCGCTTCGCAGCTTGAGCCATAAAACGGGTAATGCGCCCCTCTACTGCTTGCACCGACATGGCTATGACAACTCTCGGAGCTCGATGAGAATCTCCTTGTCACGACCCAAACTCAAATCTGTGAACAAACCAAAAACATGCCATACACAAACCATATCCTTAGGAAGTACTTTTAAACGTAAAAAGGTAATAGATATAATGTTCATAAGATTTGACAAAATGCTCAAAGTTTCAAAATTTCATTCCCAAGTTTATCACAAATGCTTGAGGTAACATACATTAACAATCACTTTCATTACATCATTTCCATTATCTTCTATACAACAAAACCAAAAATAAAACATCAAGAAATCATTGTTCTTGTTCTTTTCCTTTTCCAAAAGTACTCATGGCTTTGGCGTCTCCCCGCTCTTCAAAACTTGAAAATTCGTTTGACATATAAACATGAGCCAAAACTTGTAGGAAAAAGACTAACTCATATATAATGCATGATTTGTGAGGTGTAATGGGTGTAACCAGAATAAATATGCACATTCATCCAAATCATTTTCTTTTAACAAACTCACCCACGCACAGGATATTATGCATAAACCTTCGCGGGCTTTCACCGTAGGACCGCAGCCCCTCATTATGCATGAACCTTCACAGGCTTTCACTGTAGGACCGCAACCCCTCATTATGCATATTCCACATTCAACCGTAGGTTTTCAATTCAAGTTAATAATTTCACTATATAGTTTCTCATAGTTTACATCGTTATTCCAATGTCACAAAGTACCAATAACACAATGTTGATAGCAAGAAGATCACATTATTTGAAACAGGTATACACCCATCATGTATATAGTTACATATATATATCAATCCGCTCTTATTGTAAGAGAAAACTCAACAAATAGGTCCAATGCATGCATCCCAACTCAATCTAGATATATTTATAGATGTGCTATAAGCTCAAAAGGTTAGGAATTTAATAAAAAAGGCAAATATGAATGAAAATATGTTTTTCCACAACATTCGGCTAAAAATGGGTAAAAAATGATTTTGAAATTTTGACATACCCTCATAATTTTGATCATAAGTTTTTCTACCAAAAGAATATTTTGTGAGAGTAGTCTTGTTGGAAAGAGGATTTCTGGGGCTTCGATTTGAGTATAAGAACGACCCAATTCGGAGTTCGGATGAGGGAGATATGATCGAACAAAGTTGGCCCTGCGCAGTCAGTCCGCTCGAGCGGACGTTGGGAGCTCGAGCGCCCAACTCTCTGCCATGTGAGCGCTCGAGCGAGTAGACTCCGCTCGAGAGCGCTGTTGCCCGAGAAACCCCAGATTTTGCTCTGTTTTGAGTTCTAAACCTCCAAACACACAACCCTTTCACAAAATATGCTTCAAACACTTATTTCTAACCCAAAAACACTAGATTCAAGTCTCAAAACTCATTTTCCGCACAAAAAATCTTCAATTTTATGGATAATCATCTCCCAAGAGTCTCCATTTTTATGAAAACTAACCCAACCCACATATAAATCTACCAATATGTTAATTAGGCATGCAATTGACTCAATTTCTACTCATATACACAAAATATCAACCCTAATCAATAAAGACATATGAGAGAATCTAGATCCTACCTTGGATTTGCTCAAAAGCTTGAATTTTCTCCAATTTCTCACTCATAGGGTTTTGGTTGCAGATGTTCTTGCTTCATTGATGCTCCATCTCCCATCTCCTTGCTCCAAAGCTTGCTCTTCACCCTTGATCTCTTTCCATGGTAGAGAGTTAGGGTTTCCACATGAGGTTAGGGTTTTGGGTTTTCCTCACTCTCTCTCTCTAGGGTGGAAGAAGAAGAGAAGAGGAGAAGAAGAAAATAGTTAGGAGAATGGGTCTCACGTGGGTTTATCTTAGGTTTGAATATACATCTTAGGTTTGAATATACATATATACACAAACCCTCAAAACATCTCCATTGCTCAAGAATGTTCTAAACCTTTCCTGATAGTCCGATCGAGCGGACCCCCACCGCTCGAGCGGTGATCCGTGAACTGAGATTATGCAAATTTCTTAAAATTCAACTCAAACCTCAAACTTTGCTCATATTTTATTATTTCGAATTATCCATTAATTATCTATTAACACAGCCATAACAATATCATTCACCACTGGGTATCTCAATTTCACTTTTACATATCGTTAAGTTAACCGTTAACGAGAAAAATTTTATGGCACCCACGCCCAATTTTAGTTCTTCTCTTCTCACTTAACCGAAAACATAAAATCATAACAATAAATACGTATCGGGCCGTTACAACTTTCCCCCTTGGGAAATTTTGTCCCCAAAATTCATCTCCAATCACACCTTCCTTTAGTCATTCGATCTACGTAGCATATTTCTCAGTCCGTAATCCTGATTGTTCTTTTAAAGCGGTATGACTCAAGGACATTAACACACGTCTATTACCATCATACTTAACTTCCGAACACCAATATTTCACAAATATTAGAATCATCCTTATCCATCGAATTATACTCATACCAGACTTGACCAATCTAAAACGGTTCATCATTTGCCATGACACTAACTTTTATTCGAAATTAATCATTAGGGCTGGAGTCAACCACTCAGTTATTGATCACCATCTCATATCACATACACATACACACTTCCAAAGACTAAACATCCTCAACTATAACATTATACGTCATAGGTCTTACTACTATTGAGATTCTCCAAACTTTGACGAATTATGGCCTAACTCACTATTGAACTCCAACGTATACCGAGAACTACTCCTCCAGCCTAAACACATGTTGCCAAACTCGGACATTGGTCACTTGGGTTACACACATTACCCCCACTCATCATTACTATGTTATACATTCGTGCCTTCTCTTCAAACTGTTGATCTACTCTTCACACTTTAAGACTTCAGAGGAATTCATAGCTCCAAACAAAACATAGACCCAAACTCACAAGAGCATATCAGAAACACATCACATGAATACCTCAGCCACAAGGTTTCAACAAATTTTCCACTTCGCCAAGAGCCAGATGTACAACCATACCCACATAACCCGGGACAAGCTGCATACAATGGTTAATGATTTTCAATTAATCATTACAAAAGGGTTTTATGCCTCGATACTAACTCCCTCGTCAACAAGGAAAAACATTCATGGTCTACCAACCTGATCTCAAAGGAGTCACAACTCTACACACTTACTTTCACACGGTAAGGTAAACAAACTCCACCCAGAAAACCCACGAGGAACTCAGTCCTCCAATCACCTGATTCGGTAGTATTCATGCCTTAGAACACACTCACGGATCACAACACAAACACTATTCCACGAAGACGCCCATCTTCCCTAAATCATTAGATACCATGACTCAACCTCAACGTACTCCTAGTACCCATCATCACTTGGCCTTCACAGTATCCTGTAAGTCTCACCTTGAGGTCGCCCAGTTCATAGCCACATAGCTACCGCCAACTCGATTCATAATACCCAGGTCATCTGCTGCACTTAAGCTATTAACTTTCTAACCTCATTTGCACACATACGAATATCGTTAATCCTCGTACCCCATATTACACATTCCATAGGAATACTTGCTCGTCACTAGTCATACATGGAGGTACAATGCCAATATTCCCACCGCACCAAGACCTCATCTTTCATGGTTGTGCTTTACTAACCTAACTCCCACTAGGAAAATTTTAGTCATGTCACGGTCTTAAGCCCACTGTCCAAGCAACTTACCTGGAAAGCACACGATACCAAACAAAAGAAAATCAATTCTTGAAACCTTTCATCTAAAGTTATTAATATCTTCCACGACTCTACAAGCGCCTCCCGCACTTCCGCTCCCCAGGTACACATCTATTACAGACATCTTAACTCACAGTTTCTCACCTATCGTCTCAGGCCACCCAAGCCACATGGTATACCACCAAATTTTATTACTCCACGCTTTATTTTCCTTGAGCAAACAACAATATGTTCTTCTGTGTACCTATAGTCGAATACGAGCAATCTCCAGGCATATCATACTTAAAACACGCCATCTTAGAACTAAGCCAACTTCATCATCGAACCCTTCTACATTCTTTTTAAACGTCATACCTCCAACACGTTTTTGGACACGGTCTCCTAATTAAGAGGGTAACAATTAAACCATGGTCCTATATTCTCATAGGAAACTCGCAGAATTGATATTCGAGAATCTCATCACGTAAATAACTCAATCGCTAAACTTCCTTAGGGATCTCACTCAATGAGAACTAAAGCCACCGATGCGTCATACAAATTAAACTACATCTCCAGAAATGCCGCCCAAATGCTCGACTCACGGGGTAAAGCAAACGGAACCTTAAAAAAAAAACCCATAAGCGAACGAATCCACATTGTTACGACTCCAACGTTTTACCTCTACCAACAACGAACAATCACATCGGTTGACCAATTATGAAACATCTTTCTTCTTAGAAAAACCATGAACTAATGCTAGGTTCTTTCTCAGCGTCACTACCTTTTAGGGAAACCATTATACATTCAGCTCAAGAGAAGATTAACCACAAGCCTTGGTAAAGACATCTGCCATCATCGTACAAACGTTATCAACCACCATTTACAATGTGTATATCATTCATCGCATTAAGTCTTTACATTTAGATCTCTACTCAAGCACATTAACTATCATTCACTCCTTCACATCCCGACGATACATCGCATGCATCCACCATACCCTCACCAGTTAATCACTAAAGACAACACCACATATACTCGCATCGCTATATACCATCTCCTCACGGGGTTGCGCCACATTACTCGATTCCCAGCAGGTAGGTAACAACCAAAGAAGTAGGTAAAACCTACACTACAATCTCAAAATCGCGACTTCGATATCCCCTTCAAGAAACACAAAATGTTCAACTGAGAATGCCTATACCTTATGTCATTATACGGGTACCACCGACATACAGCCATCCAAACGTGAAAGCAACTACACGCAACATGAACAAAATGAACCTCACCTACCAACGATATACCAAATGGTACCATCCCATTCCTCGCCCCTAAGGGTAAGAAAACATCACATATATTCGCATCGCTTAAGCACATCTACTTACGGGTCACGTCATACTAACAAGCAAACAAATAGGCAAAACTATGCTACAGTCCTAAGCTCATAACTCTAGTACATCCATCAGAAATTGTAAATTGTTTAACTAGAAGCACTTATATCTTTTATCACCATACACGGAACGCCGACACACTGCTACCCAATTATGAAAGCAACTACACATCACACAAACAAACGATCATTGCTTACCAACTCTAAACCAAAGACACCACCCTATCGCTTGCCCCGTAAGGGTAACACAACACCACCGTACCCAGACTTTAAGCCAGATATAAACCATTTCCATCGTCCTCTTAAGGGATCTCTTTCTATCAATACGTCATCTTAAAACGACCAAGCCGGCCACACCAACAACAGCTGTCACCTGTCCCATAAGCCTCATACACTCACACCCACATTCTTATCATACACCATACATTCCACATAATCTCCCATTCTTGAAAGTGACGACCCAAGTCACGCCACAACTACTATACATATACGTCTTCTCTTACGTACATACACATCACTCGACAACCAACCCATCTATAATATCTTCAATTCACATACTCTTTCCACATACGCTTTTAACCATTATCAAGAAACACATCTCAACACCACGCCATAGGAAAAACACAAGGGTCAGTAATTCGACCTTTAAAATCATAAAATACCATGGCTGTTATTAGCAATACCCCTCTGGGTAAGAGACATTCCCAACCACGTGTCTAAGCACAAACTTTCTAACACACTTTCGGCTAGAGATTATTACGCTCCCGTCCACTGTGCTCCCGTCCGTATCCAATCTCGAGGTACACGGCTCATGATACAGCACGACTCAAGACATAGCACGGTTCATGACGTACAAACTCCTCAACGCGCCTAAAACCACACCTCGTATCTATCCATAACAAACAACCTCCAAGGGGTTTCAAACAATCCACCATACGTGTTCGTTAAACTATTGGTAGCTCGTCACATAGCAAACAACTAACTACGGTCACCCTCCCCACTCTCCTTGGTACATCACACTCCAAACAATCAATGCTCATCTCACGAGTTTACACCCCCCATAATTACTAAGCACTGGGTCGCACTCCCACAACCTACACCACCATCCAAACCATAACTCACCTTAGCCCCACGGGCATTACTTTTACAACAAGAGCATCACAACACCCCACTAGATTAAACTCAACTTAACCTCTTAATACTAAGCTACACACTACCCAACACCTAGTCACATCACATCAACACATCAACACATCAACACATATTCACATACCGGGGAAAGCATCAGAGAAACACGACAATCTGGGTAACTAATTCAGATTTCTCATAGAAAGAATGTCGGCCAAATGATTTTCTATTTCGAACCCCAAAGTAGTTGACCGGACGCCATATGGCATGCCACATCACCCTAAGACTCAACTCTCCATGCTCATATAAACACATAACACGCGCAAGATAATTCAATCACAAACCCATACAAGCACACAGTTCATGCCGTGTCGTGGTGCCTAACCTAGTCAAACAGGTCACATACTATGGTCATGGTTACTCTCCACGGCTCATAGGTATTCGAACCTAGAGCTCTGATACATTCTGTCACGACCCAAACCCGGATCCGTGAACAAACCCAAAACATGCCATACACAAACCATATCCTTAGGAAGTACTTCTAAATGTAAGACGGTAATGGATATAACGTTCATAAGATTTGACAAAATGCTCAAAGTTCCAAAATTTCATTCCCAAGTTTATCACAAATGTTTGAGGTAACATACATTAACAATCACTTTCATTACATCATTTCTATTATCTTCTTTAGAACAAAACAAAAAATAAAACATCAAGAAATCATTGTTCCCGTTCTTTTCCTTTTCCAAAAGTACCCATGGCTTTGGCGTCTCCCCGCTCTTCGGAACCTGAAAATTTATTTGACATATAAATATGAGCTAAAGCTCGTAGAAAAAAAACTAACTCATATATAATACATGATTTGTGAGGTGTAATGAGTGTAACCACAATAAATATGCAAATTCATCCAAATTATTTCCTTTTAACAAACTCACCCACGCACAGGATATTATGCATAAACCTTCGCGAGCTTTCACCACAGGACCGCAGCCCCTCATTATGCATGAACCTTCACGGGCTTTTACAGTAGGATCGTAGCCTCTCATTATGCATGAACCTTCACAGGCTTTCACCGTAGGACCGCAGCCCCTCATTATGCATATTTCACATTTAACCGTAGGTTTTCAATTTAAGTTAATAATTTCGCTATATAGTTTCTCATAGTTTGCATCGTTACTCCAATGTCACCAAGTACCAATAATACAATGTTAATAGCAAGAAGATCACATTATTTGAAATAGGTATACACCCATCATGTATATAGTTACATATAAATTAATCCGCTCTTATTGTAAGAGAAAACTCAACAAATAGGTCCAATACATGCATCCCAACTCAATCTAGATATATTTATAGATGTGCTATAAGCTCAAAAGGTTAGGAATTTAATAAAAAGGGTCAATATGAATGAAAATATGTTTTTTCACAACATTCAGCTAAAAATAGGTGAAAAATGATTTTAAAATTTTGACATACCCTCACTATTTTGAACATAACTTTTTCTACCAAGAGAATATTTTTGTGAGAGTAGTCTTGTTGGAAAGAGGACTTCTGGGGCTTCGATTTGAGTACAAGAATGACCTAATTCGGAGTTCGGATGAGAGAGATATGATTGAACAAAGTTGGCCCTGTGTAGTCAGTCTGCTCGAGCGGACGTCGGGAGCTCGAGCGCCCAACGCTCTGCCATGTGAGCGCTCGAGCGAGCAGACTCCACTCGAGCCCACTGTTGCCCGAGAAACCCCAAATTTTGCTCTGTTTTGAGTTCTAAACCTCCAAACACACAATCCTTTCACAAAATATTCTTCAAACACTTATTTTTAACCCAAAAACACTAGATTCAAGTCTCAAAACTCCTTTTTCACACACCAAATCTTCAATTTTATGGATAATCATCTCCCAAGAGTCTTCATTTTTATGAAAACTAACCCAACCCACACACAAATCTACTAATATGTCAATTAAGCATGCAATTGACTTAATTTCTACTCATATACACAAAATATCAACCAAAATCAACAAAGACATATGAGAGAATCTAGACCCTACCTCAAATTTGCTCAAAAGCTTGAATTTCCTCCAATTTCTCCCTCCTAGGGTTTTGGTTGTAGATGTTCTTGCTTCATTGATG